>JBBBWG010002225.1:101486-122582 GCA_037176905.1 Azolla pinnata
TGCTGAAAGCCTGCAATCAGGCGTTTTGGTGGAGATGATGCTGATGCTGAAAGGATGCAAACAGGCGTCGATGGAGATGCTGCAAGCCTGCAATCAGGCGTTTTGATGGAGCTGCTGAAAGCCTGCAATCAGACGTTTTGATGGAGATGATGCTGATGCTGAAAGGATGCAAACAGGCGTTTTGATGGAGCTGCTGCAAGCATGCAAACAGGCGTTTTGTTGGAGATGATGCTGATGCTGAAAGGATGCAAACAGGCGTCGATGGAGATGCCGAAAGCCTGCAAACAGGCGTTTTGATGGAGATGATGCTGATGCTGAAAGCATTCTTTGAGCATCATCTCCATCATCGGCGCCTGATCCGCCTGTATGTATGCTTTCAGCATCATCTCCATGGATCGATCGATGCCAGTTTTTGGCATCCTTTCAGCCTCCGCCGCCGTCTTCCTCAAACGCCTGCCGGTTGTCGTTCTTGCAGAGCCGCCATCGTTTTTCCATGACCTTGATGCTGCCGAGAGAATGCAAACAGGCAAAAACAGCTCCGATCCATGGAACTAGATCAGGATCGTCTTGCGGGGAAGGCATGCTGCGGCCCTACTACAGTCGCACCTCCTCCCGTCAAACCCTAAACCCTAAGGTTATCGGGTACGATCGGCATGGCCATGGCGTGCGAGGAGACCACAAGAAGAACACAGCGCGCGCGTGGGGGGATTCGGAAAACGGAATCGAAACGGAATCGAACGAAACAGAAGGAAAGGAAGAAGAGGGAGCGGAGCGGAGCAGGGAGAGCTGTACCTTGACGTCTGTGTTTCGGAGGCCAGGGACATCCACGACGAAGATGAAGGAGGTGGGGAGCTCCTTCACATCCACAGGTGCGGTTGTGGCCATGACTTCTAGGGTTTTTTGCTTCCCTGTGGAGCTTCTCTTCCTTTCCTTTCCTACCTTCTTCTCCTTCTCCTCCTCCTCCTCCTCCTCCGCCTCCTCCGCCTTCTTCTCCTCCTACTTCTGATCTTCTTCTGATCTTCTTCTGATCTTCTTCTTCTTCTTCTGTCTGTCTGCAAGCTTCTGTATTCTCGATCGATCCTTCTTCTTCTGCTCCTTCTCCTGATCTTCTCCTCCTCCTCCTCCTCCTCCTCCTCCTTCTCCTGCTTCTGATCTTCTTCTTCTTCTGCGCCTTCTTCGTCTTCGTAACGCCGCGGCTTTTGAGGGAGAAAACAACAACAGCAACAACAAGAATAAACAGAGAAATCAAAATCCAACAAACAGGTAATAACAAATAATAATTAGAAAATGACAATTGGAAATGTGAATTGAAACACAATCTGTTTGAATCAAAAGCGTCTAGAAATGTGAATTGAAACACAATCTATTTGAATCGAAAACATTTGGACATGTGAATTGGGACAATCTATTTGAATTTGTTAACGTTTGGAATTGCGACTCGAAAGGAATTGGAATATGTGAATTGCAAAAAACAAAATCGGAGATGTGAATCCAAACGAATTGGAAATGTAAATAGGAAACATTCAAGAATGTGGATTGAAAAGAAGTGGAAATGTGTGAATTTGGGTTGATTTTTTTTTTTGAAATGTGAATTGAAAACATTTGGAGATGTGATTTCGAAAAGAAGTGGAAATGCGAGTTGAAAAACAAATCGAAATGTGAATCGAAAAGAAGCGGAAATGCGAATTGAGAAGAATTGGAAATGCGATTTGAAAACATTTGGAAATGTGATTTGGAAAGATTCGGAAATGTGAAATTGAAAACATTCGGAAATGTGATCTGGAAATATTCGGAAATGTGAATTGCAAACATTCGGAAATGTGAAATTGAAAACAATGGGAAATGCGAGTGGAAAAGCATGTACAATTCAAAACATGTTTTTCAATTCTCTCTTGAATCTTGATCAAGCTTTTGTTTGTGGAGGATAAGAGCTATGGTGGAATTCGAGCAGGAGGAGAAATCAGATCTCGAGCTTCATCAGTCACATAGTTTTTGCCAGTTCTCGGGTTTCTAAAAAGCTATGGCTACTCTCCTTCACGTCAGGAATTGTCAGAATCACCACCACCGTCATCATCATCATCATCATCGTCGTCTCCTTTATCAGCTTAGCTACAGCTCGAGTAGATCTAATCGCAACACAACACTTCGGATTCAGAAGCAGAGGATCTCCTCCTCCTCTTCATCATCATCATCACCATCTCCATCGACATCGTCATTCCACACTTTTCCTTCTTGCTCCTCTTCATCACCCTCGCCATCGAGTATCTTTTGCTCTGTCGGAAAATCGATTCAAGCCATGGATGATGACCGGCATTCACCCCAGATCTCGGCTCATCCTATATCAAGTAAACATTTCGACTTTTGTTTCCCTCTGCCTCTCCCTCTATCCATCTGTCCTCTGTCTCTTTCCTTCCTCCTAAGTACTGCACAGAAAGTGCAGGAGGAGAACGAAAAAAAGGACAAATTTTTAGCGAAAATGTGTAGATAAATCAGTTTTTTCATTTCTATCGGAATGATTATGACTTGGGCCGAGCTCGAGCTTGAAAGAGAGGGTTGGATTTCAGGATTGTGGGTTCTAGTTTTTCTTCAGGATGTGTTTAGCTTATTATTTGTGGGCTTTCAACTCTTTCTCGAGGCTTCATCAAACAGATTTGTTGAGAATTTTAGTGTCTAGATCTTTTTGGGTCTTAGGTTTGGGGGCCAAGGATTTAGGTTTCTAAGGTTTATCAAACAGACTTCAGGTTTAGATCTGAAGCATTTGTTGATGAATTGGCCTCAATTATCATCATCGAAACCAGGACTTCCTCAGCCAAGGTAGAAGTGAATATCTATCTATCTGTAGATAAGATGAAATGAAATCATACTGCTCTCTGAATATTATTTTATGGTCTGCTCGTATCTGCAATTGCTCGTTTATTTCTTGAATTTCTTCTTCTTCTTCGTTCTTAATTGTTCTTGTTGTTGTTCTTCTTTGCTTTGTGAGGGTAAAGCATTAGGAGATTTCAAGCTTGCAACTTTTTTCTCTCCAAACGGAGGAGAGAGTGTAGTTGGAGTTGTATATGAAGAACAGATATGGTAAATATGTCAAGCTACTGCTTTCCTTTCTTTGATCTCGATTATTAGGGGCTATTCTTCTTTGACCCAAGAATCAATGGATTCTCTTCTTTCATCAATGAAAGAATGGCTTCTTGTCCTTGGCTCTGAGGATTAATGGCATTTCATTCATCCCAGAACCGGCGCATCTATCTTTCATAATCAAGCAATAGTTCTTGATTACATATAGATATACGTACATATGTATATATGTGCATGTATAAGTTTTCTGATAATGTTTAGCGTCTTTTCTCTTTGTTGGGTATCTTTCTCAGGCCTTTGCAAGATGTCTTAACTGATATGCCTTCAGATTTCGACACAACAAAGATCAAAGACATGATTGGGGTGATCCAACACTGGGACGTTATTGGAACCAGGTACAATTTTTACTTATTGTATAATGAGATCCTTGTTTTTGAGAAACAAACCCTGAGAATACCCCTAGGTATTCCTTTATTTTCATGGTATAACATGCGAATTGGATGGTAATTTTCTTTGTTTTCATGGTTTATATATGCAAATTTAAAAGCACTGGATAGATATTGTTTTTCATCTAGCATTGGATACATGGCTAAAAAACCCTAACCCTTATTGCTCAAGCTACATAAAAATTTCTCAACAGTTAATGGAAGAAACCATGTGTTAAGAGCAACAACTAGCATAATAAACACCATGGTTAAACCCTAACTGGAATGTTGGTTGCTAGCCTATAGTGCCATTTGGCAAGGAGATTGGTATCACTAACCACTCAAATATATTCATGTAACAAAAGGAAATGCATACACGTGTTTTGATGATTCTATGCTGGATATGCAATGGTGGAACAGGATTGTTTTAAAGGGAAGTGGAATTGCACTCGGATTAGTGCATTTACAAGCTCCTATTCCAAGGCCATCTGGAGCCATCATGTGTGTTGGCAAGAATTACCTTGATCATGTAAAAGAGGTCGATACTTGGAAAGTTGCGCCAGGAATAGCTGCACCGGATGTGCCAAAGGTATCACCGTTTTTCTTTCTTTCCCAGGAAATAGCCTTCCGTGTTCTTCGCTTTATTTTGCCGAAATTATTACCTTTTGTCTGCTTTCTTGTGTGAAGTGTAGAGAATTCTAAGTCTGGATTGTGAGTCTTGTAGCATCCCATAATCTTCACAAAGGCACCACAGTCGGTCATTGGCCCTGGAGATGCAATTGTGTATCCTCATGGAGTCTCATCTGAGGTGGATTATGAAGCTGGTATATATGCATATATTACAAACCGTCTGTTGTTCACCCTATCAGCTTTACATTTTGGGTCTTAAAAAAAATGATCAATGATATCTAAGGTTTATCTGTATTGGCAATTGCAAAGAACAGAGCTAGCAGTTATAATTGGCAAGGAGGCATGCAAGGTTGGGAAGGATGAGGCAATGTCCTACATATTCGGGTATATGTAGTAGTTTGGCAAAAAAAAGATTAGGGTGTTTCTATTCAGTATCATTTGAGGAATATGGAACATTTTATCTTATGATCCGTGTTGGAAATAACAATGTGTGTGTGTGTGTGTGCGCGCGCGTGTCTTTGTTTCAGGTATACAATCCTCAATGACGTCACAGCACGAGATTTGCAGAAACGCCACCAACAGGTTGCACACAATGTCTTCGATTCAAGCATGAATATGTTTTTATAGAATTCAGTAACCCTAACACTAAACCTAATGCACAAATTATGCGTATGCCTGGTATATATGTTCTTCCAATGGGTTGAAGGTATTTCCTTCCACAATTTCTATAACGAAGGGAAATTCTTCTGTGCATAAGAGGACCATGTGTATCTTATGACCTATTTCCACAGAAATTTATGGGGCCAATAGGCCAATTGTATGTTTCAAAGTTCCTAGAACATAGTACTCTTGTTCTGATTCACCGATATCACTATTATTACTACACTTTCCATAAGATCAAATACATTCAGTCTCATTATAACATCCTCACTGTCACTCTTCATGCAGTTGAACAAGATAACTAATAACTAGAAAAGTAATAGCATCGTTCAAAGAAGAAAAAGATCTAGCATTAGTAGTAGAAGTTTGAATTTATTGCACCGATTTTTTCAATGGCATGTATGCTCATTTGCCTCTACAGTGGTTTTTAGGAAAAAGCTGTGACACATTTTGCCCTATGGGCCCTTACATTGTGCCAGCCTCTAATTTGACTGCGCAAGACCTTCAAATTCAATGCTGGGTAAATGGAGAATTAAGACAGGTGCACATGCTATTCACGATATAATCAAGAGAAATTATGAAAATACTCTCATAGTTTCTGTTTATTTGGGAGATTTCCCTATACAAGGAAGGCTGATGAGTATTTTTCGAAGAAGTTTTCTGAAGTTTGATAACGTCAAATACACTAACAATCAGTACTCTGTAGAATGGTAGGACAACAGAGATGATATTTTCGATTCCAAAGCTGATTGAAGTCATTTCTGCAAGCACGACTTTACAGCCTGGAGATATTATTGCCACTGGCACACCAGCAGGTGATCTCAAAATGTTTACTCTCTTTTTTGTTAAAATTGATTGAAGTACTTCGTAAGTAATTCAAGCAATTATATGCTGTATTTGATCACATGGCTGTAGATTCCTTTAATTTCTATGTACTTAGAAATTAAGGTTTCTGTCTGTCTGTCTGTCTCTCTCATTTCTCTCAATTCGGCTGTTGCTTGCTGGTGATGTACCCTTCAGCATCGAAATTATAAGAATGAAAGCTGCAATGGACCCCACTATATCTCAAAGATTGAAATTGGTTTGTTGTGGGAGTTAAATCTTCTTCTCTCATTGATAGCTAACCCTAGTCAGGACTACAAAGACATATTTTTGTCCAAGTTTGTAGGCAGACCTTGATAAAGACTGAACTGCTGGTATTGAATACCCCACTTAAGTTTGTATAATCAGATGAAGAACAAAATTCTTGGGAGAGGACAGAGGATGAAGACCAAATTCATGCAAAAGGAAAGACACAGACTTTTGGATAATTCTACACATAGCCAGGTCCAACATTTATGAGGCCTTAGTGCTCCACATAGTGTCAGAAACATAATCTTAACACAAAATCTGAGTATGAGTGTGTTCACACACTCTAATGGAGGGTATGTAATGTTGACAGAAGGCATTCATTATGTTTGATCCTGGAAAGATCAAACATAAATATTTCCCAAGAGTTGTACACGTGTCGCATAGTATCTTATTGATGATAATCCGTATATTGTTATTAGGGGGGATTTCAACACCAGGAGCCTAGATATGCATTTGTTATAATCACACCATTATTGGCAAGCCTTGAGTAAAATCAAAGAACCATTATGAAGGACACCGAAAAGATGTCTAACAAAAGTGGGGAAACATCACTTATATATCTCAATAAAAATGTGTCTTCAAGTTCTTCATCTTCAACCCCATCTGTGTCATTTCCTTCTTTGCAACGCTATCAAGGTGACTTTCTTCTTTCTCAACCTTATTGACCACTTTCCAATTCTTCTAGCTAATCTTTTTTGACCTCTTGGTTCATCTTCCCATCGACCATCATTTTTTGGTAGTTTAACTTTGTGAACCCTATCCGAGGCCCCTTCTTGTTCATTGTTTAGGCTTTCTTCAAGTCTCCTTTCTTAAGTACGTGTTAGATCATCCACAACATGCTGATTGCATCCGACAAGGTTGTAAACATGCTCTCGAATTCTCCTTGAAGCTGCATTTAGATTTATGTGCACGAAAAACATGAGCCAAATGCTCCATCTAGACTACCAAGTCATAAGCCTGTTTGAACATGTCCAACTCGCTCAAAATCTCTTCCTTGCCTCTTATTTTGTGTTGGTGTTGGGATCGCCGGATAAAAACATTGTATCTATATGTGCATGGATGGATCCATTGGGGTCCAAAATTCTAATACTAGTCATATTATCGGTAGACACAATGTTGCATAGACTAGAGGCATAAGCTTTGAATCTTTCCCACCACAAATAATATAGGTTGGCACATTAGACCTAGATACTTACATCACAAGCTTATCTCCTAATCAGTTGTTTCATACGATGTGTCAAAAACATCACAATGACCGGTAATGTAGCCGCGATAATGGATCGACTAATCATCAAGCAGCCCAAATCAAAAGCGAAAAACTCCTATCTAATCAAGATGTGGATCTTTCTTTGAGACACTAATAATAAGCTTGATGTTAATCATGTATTCATTCCGACAAATGCTAATGAAATTGATCTCTGAACTGAAGACATGTAACAAGTTTTAATAAATGCCGGGAAAGAAGAGAGCCGTTACAAGTTTTCATAAATGCCCCCCCAGAAAAGAAGAGCAAAGAAAAAGGAAGAGAAGCAAAACAAAACGTTTTGTAAATATATATATATATACACTCTGAATGATAGATACATAGGAAACAGAAGCTCTGAAATCGCCCACATGTAGTCCCTGCATCGATTGATGTCTCTCAAGGAAAGCCCATGCGTTGCTCCTCCTCATTTTTGCATTGCTTTCCTCAGCCCTTCTTCTCATGGCTGAGGTAAATAAAAAGGTTTTTCCTACAGTCAACATGATGGGTACATAGGACGTGCATCTCCCATGTATGCTTGTGAGATGCTGGCCCTAAATCCCCATCCCTTAACTCTTCCAGGTTTCTCTGCGCTCGCAGTGCGCAGCGAGAAGTATAGTGAGTTGAATATTTCTTGGGTGAACCACATTCGTGCATTGTGCAGATTTGTGGCGTGAATATAGTCAGAAATTACTACATGTATATGTTAAGTCTAATTCGCTTCTTGTTTTTGATACGCCGCAAATCAACATGAATCGGCCTTATAATATATATAGGGTTTAGGGTGTGACTATGCATACCTGTAATCTTGTGTTTGTATCGATTCTTTGTTGTGCATGGATGTAGAGGTTTGTGTTAGATGTCTCTGCATCTTAGTTTGAGTAGTTACATTATTGGCTTCACGGTTATGTGTTGCAGAGCTAGCTCTTTTGGGAATTGGTGTTCTGCTGCATCGTTTTGCATGGATTTTCCTGCATGTTAGTATGGATTTTTGTACATGTATGCACGCAGATCTGAAGTTAGGCTACATAGGATCACCAAACAAGCCTTTGAGCTACCACATAATACTAGTTATATGCCAGTCTTGGCAGTGCCCATGGAAGGACTTCCAATAGGTCACGAATCATGATTCAGAAGTAGTGGTTCATGAATCACAAATCACGAATCATAAACCTGTAAATCGGTGTTCATAAAAAATGATCTTAATGTATATGCATTTGACGGATGTTGATTCAGGTGTGGGCTCTGGATTCAACCCACCGAAGCATCTCTTGCCAGGTGATGTCGTCACCATATCCATCGAAGGCATTGGACTGCTGACAAATACCGTGAGATAAGCAAAGGGGATTCATTCACATTTGCATAGAGCTTGTTGGGAGCTATGGAGCGAATTTTCATTGGCTTTTGAATCCTGATTCATTTGTATGCTAATACGAGTCATGCTGATAGATATATGATGATGCGTAGAATTTTTTGTACGCTATATATGGTCCCTTTTGTGATGTTTGTTAAGGAAGCTCTTCCTACTTTGTAATACCTCTATGCACAAGTCTCGAATTAAGTAGAATTCATCTCGCATGCGATATCTAAGATTGTTAATAGTGGCTATTAGAACATAACCTAACTGTTCTTGTTGTGCAAATTGAGGCAAAAATACGTGTGAGCTTACTTAAAAAGTTTGTTGTCTGCAACAGTATAGTTTTTTGCCGATTGGCCAGCCATCGATTCAAAGCAAAAACACTCATGCTTGAAAATGAATCAAATTTCAACAATATGGTGTAAGGCTTCATCTTCTAGAAATGCTAGCTAATTACGGAAGGGACTTTGGACCACACAATAATTCTAACTAATCATTCATTACCCACCACTTGACCAACCACTTGACAAAGTTAGGATATGAATTATATAGCCATATTTCATCACCCATGAGGACCTCAATTGTAACCTCAAGTATAGGATTTCCATGTGAAGATAATCATTATTACATATGATGAAGATCTGATCTCAATTCTAAAACCTCAAAGATCATGGGTTGCTGAATACCTTGTCAGGTACATCAAACCCCTAGCTTGTTAAGTTGTGAGATTGAGAGACCAAATACCACTTTCTTTTAAATCCATTCAACAGTTGACTGTGTATTCCACAATGATTCACAAACTGATTGATGCATATTCGGATGTAAGCCCTCTTGACCATTGGCTCGTTTGTTGAGGTGCTTCACTCATCAGCTAATCTTTTTTTCACGAAGAGACAATACTTATTTAAGTGTTTCAAGTATTTCAACACCGTAAATGAGCTGATTAATATTACCTTAAAACAAAATGACCGACCTAACAAGATTTGGAAAGGAAGGTTGAAATAGAGCAAAATTGATTTGAAGCCAAATATCGTTTATATATATGACGTTACAGAGAATAGGACCTTATCACTCTCCCAACTTCAACACAAAAGCAGAAATTATGGACCCGAAAGATTCTCCAAGTTAGACGGCTTAAAGACATTGAAGCCATCTGCTGCGGTTGAAATGATTAGGCCGGGAATTTGTGCATGCCAGTGGAATTCTTTCATATCTTTTTGACCCTGCAAAGAAAACAAGTTTAATTTCAGTTCTTTACTAACCCAAAAACAAGAATAAAATTTAGCCTTTCACTCTTACATTTCCTAGCACTGCTCACTCACATGACATGCGGCTATACTCAACCTCGATGATATGCAACTTCTTACCGCACAAGTTCCTTAATCATTGACGAAAATGATCCTCTATTCTTTGCATAGAATACTACTAACCTAATACAACCATTCAAACCTGCCCGTGCAGACAATTGGCATGGGTTCTCTGAATGTATTTATCCGGATAATTATGCATCAGTTAACGATGTCAAAAAGGGACAAGAGATTGCTATGCACAGACCCCAATACAGCAGTTGTTAAAACCATTTACGATGATATGACATAACTTGCACAAATGCCCCTTTTCAATGGCATTTTGTAAGAGAGGACTCCCCTCCCTTCCATACATATCGTGCAACTGCTGTGAGAAAGGGGTTGTTGATTGAGGTAAAGTTATAAACGAAAATAAATAGCCCACTGGAAATTTGATTTGGCAGTTTCTGCAATTGAGACTCTTCTCATGGAAAATCCCATTATGTTGGCAAAACTTTCTTTATAAGATCCCCCCGTCTTGTGAGCAGAAAAAAGGTTTTTCACATTTTCATCAAACATATTACTTTCATGCAAAGACACCAGTATTCTAGGAATTTTGAAATTGATGCTCTTTGGAAATGAAAAATTAAATGAACAAACTGACCTGATGTACAAATAACAATTGTGGTGGCAGATCATCTGGTGCTGCTACACTTTGTTTCATATTCGCCCGAAATTCAGCTTCCTCTTCAGCATCCCTCTCCAATGATAAATCCCATATTCTGCAAAAGACCCGATCTTAGTAAAATATGATACGCACTATACAATGTAAGAAAATCAAGGCAATAAGAAGTTCCCAAGTGAGAAGTATTTTCTGGTTACACAGAAGTGCAAAAATAAGAGAGGTTCTGATTGTGGAATTGAAAGTAACATTTTATCAAATCCCTATTCACATTGTTCACTAGGTATATCTTTAATGAAAGGGTAGTGCATGCCAAGTAATGAAAAATATGCATTATAAAGGAAGATAAAAACTAAGTGCATAAAACCTCTTAAACATCTATATATATATATATATATATATATATCTCAAAAGGGCACATGAGAACCAAAAGGGCATGCAAAATCATGTATTTCAATGCGTTTCTATTCTTATGGGGGAGAATTCTTAGAAGGCCATTAGGACAAGTGTCATCTATGCAAACAATTCAGACAAAACAGATGAGTGAATCAGTAGTACGTCATTTGATTGTCAGCAGAGGTGACTCCCACAGTTGAAGCTTCATGTGGACTCCACTCAATCGAAGTAACAGGAGATTTATGATATTTAAAATGGGCCACAAATGAGTCATCCTGCAAAAGCATAAGATTTCAAGTCAGTTGCATGCACCAAAATGCATATGCGTTGTATATGCTAATGTATGCAAGCCATTGCATGCTCAGCGAACCAAAGCAAATCAGTGAAGAGTTCTGTAAAACCTTGAAGGCCCGAAGGTCCCAAATACGGAATGTCCCATCATCAGCTCCAGATGCAAGCATACAGCTTGCTAGCCTGGTTTAGAGAAACAAATATAGCACAGATTCAAATCTAAGAAGAACTGTATTGCCTAAGATGATAATCAAATAAGACTAATACAATAAGTCGAACTATAAGAGGAGGAGCATACAGAGCTTTTTAAGTTAGAAACAAACAAATACCTATTCCAAGAGATTACATTCACATCAGAATCATGTGATTTAATTGAAATGACTGAACCATCCTTTCTGCGAGCATCCCAAATTCGTAGAGTCTGATCAACTGAGCACGAAGCAAAGACATCAGCTTCTGTCGGACTCCACTGGCATGCACATACACGCATGCATGTCAGTATTCCCAACATCCTTGTCCCACGTTCATAACAAAAACAGAGAGAATATTTCTACAGTATTTCATGTTGCATGCGTAAGACATATTACACAAAATGACAGGCATAAGGGGAGAACCTGCAGATCTTCCACACTGGATGTGTGCCCTTGAAATGCAGACTTATCCACTGACCATTTTCCTTCACTTGTAGGTTCCCAGAGATGAATGTCACTCTTACAATCACCTTTATTCAGGGAAATGAACCAAACGAATCGAATTCCCATTGTGAGAAATAATACCAGCCATATTCAAATAAATATCTTAATATAATGCACTCAATCCATAAAAAAGAAATCCTATACAGTGGATTTTAGTATCTCAAATCTTAAAACAAATCCTGATCATTAGGGAAGATATAAAAGCGAACTGAGGTATTTCCGCCTCATAACCAGTGTAATCCTCTACTGACTTTATCCGAATATATACAAACGACCAATGGGAACTAATGCATGCCCTCTCTAATAAGATAGATCACAGATCTAAGAATAAGGTGAGTTTGGCTCTAAGCTCTGCAGTATGAAGTACACACCTGTAAGTAATCTTCCCGGAGAGACAGAGCTCCAATCCATAGCAAAGCCTTCATCCTTGTGACCTGTAAATACTTGAAGAGGAGCTTGCCAAGAAGCATTTCCTAAACCCGAACTTGACGTCGATTCTAAACTTGACAGATGACGTAAATGTGCACTAATATCCCAAACCTACAAATGCAGTACAGATATCCTATCTCAAAGTGAACCCAAATCCACAGTATTTGCAGAAATGTGATCCACTGATCATGATAGAGATAATTAATTTATCCAAATCAGACCTGGACATAGCCATTATCACTCCATGTAGCAATTATTTGTGGTTGCTGCTGCATAGATCGAACTCGATTTATACCGCCTTGATGTGCAATCATGCGCACCTGATTTAATATTCCATAGGAGGCACAATATAAAAAAAAGCCACAGTTTGAAGTATTCTAAGAAGCACAATTGTATCAGCTATTTTACCTGTAAAATAGGTGTTTTTGTCGATAATGATGCACCCTCCTCATCTTCATCGCTGCTGTCATCACTGTCGCTTGCAATGTCATCGTCAGTAGGAACCTGCTTACGCCTAGTACCAGTGACATTTGATAGCTTAGCTATAACCACAGAATTGTTTGTGGCAACATCAGCCTGTAATAAATGAACAAAAAATGTGAAACTCCTATATTAGTAGATACAGAAAACAGTAGGCATAATCCTAGATTTTGCTCACCATGATTTATGTTTCTTGCAATCATACCTGTGTGCCTGCAATGCAGAACAACGTATGAGGGAATTCATTCCGCACAACTCCAAGAGTATCGCGCAAGATATCAAAACTGTTTGAAGAAGCAAGAAAAAAAAGAGCTGTTCAAACAATGAAATTTCTATTAAGTACAAATAAAGCTAATTACGTCATGAAAGTGCTAACAGAATTCACCTTAAACAAGGCCAGCCAAGACTGAATGCGTGTAGACAGTCATATGCTGTCGGATCAAACTGCAACTGCTCATCCTCATCTACTCCATCGACGCCAGGTTGCCATACCTGGGCAAGTGCATAGCAGGGGTTAGCATAGAACGGCATGAAAAAGTTGGAAAACTGTGCAAACATGATCAAAATAGTGGTTATTCTTTCTTCACCGGGAAATATTTTCCGTTTTTGTTCCATACACGTTTTTCTACTTTCGTGCATACTATTTTTCATAAGATCGTTTTGATATATGGACACTTCCTGAGGCTTCTTTCTACAATTTTATGAAATAGCTATCCCAGCACTTAGTGCCCGAAAATAAGTTTCCCCATAATCCACCGCACCTACAGATTAAGACCACACACTGGCACTGGTGGATATGCTTAACGTAAACCTAACAAGACTTTACAGCTCGGCAGACTGCAATTTGATTTTGTTAATCTCTCAATGTTTGAAGCCAATGATGGGTGTGATGCATTCATCACAAATGTACTTTGTCATAACGAGCATATCCAGGGTGAAACATTTAGTAGGGGAAATTTCTCTCGTGATGCATTTCTGAATCCTGAAACATAGATATTGCAGACAGAAGGACGAAAAGTTTCAATTGGTTCTACCATAAATGGTCCATATCTAGCAGTTTCAGTAGAGTGCTAAGCATGATCTTATGTTCTACACCCATCAATCTTTTCAATCTTTTCCAGAATTAATACAACCCCGATTAGATCCGCACGAAATTTATCCAAATTCGAGAAACATTGCTTGTGGTCGCCTAGCTCTACCTCAACGCTCCCATAATGATCATTCTGCCCAGCTCTACATCAACGCTCCCGTCGATATATATAATGTCCAGGATAACTGAGATTCTTCTCTATGGATTGACACAATACCTGATCTTGCATCATCTCAATTCGCGCAGTTAAAAAGGTAAAGGCTTGCATCTCATATCTTCTCTAAATAGGATATGGTTAGTGCTGAAGAAAGGTTTCTTTATCGATTTCCTATCATGTAGAAAATATAACGAAGGCGATAGGAGAGTTTGTAAGAACTAGATTCAAACAAATTTACATGAGAAGAAACGTGAACAATAAAAACTTGTGTCATAGGGAATACTATTTAACGTAGTAATTCGGCGAGCTTGGGTATATCTCGACTGGATTTTGTTCCTTCTAGTATTGACTATAAATTTCGACAATTGTCAATGCGAAAACAAATTATCTACTACAGACTACGATGCCATGTCAACTGTGCACTTTTCTTTTGTGAGTAAACGAAAAAATCATAGGATTGGAAAACTACCTTTAGGGGAGGCTGTTTTACAGACGAAGATCCCCCAGCTGACGGCTTTAACTGCAAAGAGAAGGGAGGAAAACGGTTGAATCAGCGAAGGCGCAAAAAAGAAACGGCATTGCTTACATTTCGTCGTTCCAGAAATACAGTTAAACCGAGAAAACAGAAACCAAGAAGGAAGGAACTAATAGCCGCACAGAAAGGGAGGGAGGGACCTTAGACTTCTTCCGTCCTTTGCTCTTCTTGGGATTGCGCGGCATGGCTGCAGAAGATTTGCGGGGGCGCGCACAGGCTACAGCGACAGGAAGCAGGAGCGCAGGAGAAACCCTAGCAGAATTAGGGTTTCTGTGGAACAGAAGAGAGAAGGAGGAAGTTTCTCTTATTTCACAGAAATGCCCCTCCTTCAGTTTTCGCTTTCCACTAATTGATTCCCATACTGAAATTCGACTAACAAAAGTTCATAATTTTAGGAAATCTAATTAATTGATTAAAGTGCTAATGCAGCATTAATCAAGTAATCGAAACATTAATCGATCAGTTAACTACATGTTAATTGACTTGGTGCTGGTCGATCAGTCGCTGTTAGTCTTTTGAGAGCAGGCGTTAATTTGTAAATTTCTAGTTTTAGCAGGTGTTAAGTTGCCGTTTGTAAATTTTTTAAAAGCGGTTTGTGGTGCTTTTCCTTGTGTTTTAATGTGGCCCGATATGTACTTCTGAGGACTTACCCTAAATGGCAATGTCACTCGCGCATCGATCAAGATTCAGACAGTGAATTTCCGAGATAGTTTTCCCGAGATCGTGCTCCTCTTCTGCCCATCTGATTATCGGCTAACGCTTCCGTAATCACCGAAGCGGCATTCACATCAAGGAAATCGGGAAAACAGAGCGTTATTGCACAGTGTAACTAAGTGGAATTCCGACATAAATTTAGGAAGAAGAAACAAAGAGGTGGGAATGAGCTGTTGGAAGAGGAACCGAGAATTGCATCCGCAGAAAGAGCGATGGTCGTGCTGATACACTTCTGAGTGACCTTTTGTGTTTTTGATATTTCTGTCCCATCTCTGCTTGTTACGATCATGACAGCTTTGTGCACTGTTATGAACGAAAGTGGAATCTATCGCATCTTCACGACCTATCCTTGCGCCCATAGAGCTAATTACCATGTTTTTACCTCAGTAACCAGGGCAGTTTCGTCTGTTCCTCTTCAAAAACGGTCCTCGAAGCCCCCAAAACATCAGTCCAGTTTTCTTCCGTAATCCCTCTCAAAGCAGAAACCAAAACGATCGTCCAAATAGAACCAAGCCCAAGCAATCTGTTGAAGAGCCTGTCGTCCATAATCGATCTACATGTGCCACAACTTGCAAACCTGCAGCAAACACGATACACAAGTAGCCCCCCAGCTCAGGTTCACAATATAATCCAAGCAAGAAAGCCTATGTCCATTCTTCATAAGTCTTTGCAGGACGTGTCGCAAAAACGCAACCCCCCCTCGAATCGGGTTCTGTAGTGTCATCGGCGTTAGCTTCTTCGTCCACATCAGTTAACCGCCAGAGTCCACCGATCGGACAGAAAATGCTTCTTCCATAATCACTCTAAGCGCAATCAGTCTAATCCGGTTGGAGCGTGCTCGAGTCTAAACCCAAGTGGCAATCAACGAAACAAGAAGCAATGGAGAGAGAGAGAGAGAGGGAGAGGGAGGCAAGAAGAAACTGCTACCAAAGCCCGGAAAAAAAAAACACACTTGGAGAGAGAGAGAGAGAGCAGAAGAGAGATGTAGGAGTTTGTTGCTTTTACATTGGGTGGTGGGATGGAATTACAAAGCTCAAAAGAGGGGGGGAGGGTGGAAGGGGCAAGAAGCCAGAGAGCCCGTGGGTCGTCTGTCAAGGCGGTTTTTCGTTCTTCGGGGTTCGTTTGCTTCTCTTCTACTCTAATTGCGCATACCAGATGCCTTCGATCTTGATGTCCTTGGGGGCCTTGGAGCCGAGGTCGGTGTCGGAGGGCTGGAGGCTCTCGAAGACGCCGCCGATCTCGCCAGTCTCCGCATTGCTGCGGGCGACAGAGAGCGTGATGTTGCCGGTGAGCGCGGTGGTGTCCTTGTTGTTCTCCTTCGCGAGCTCCTCCTCGTCGCCAGCTCCGCCGGCGGGGATAGCAACAGCATTGTCGTAGCCCTGGGAGCCGCCGCGGCCCTTGGGGTCGAGGAACGAGGAGCCGCGGTAAGAGGGCACGAGGAACTTCCCGGAGATCGCATCTGGCTTGCCCGTGGCCACGAGCTCCTTGATCGTGAACAGGAACGGAACCCTCTCGCCGCCTGGCAACTGCACCGTCACCGCCGCGTAATCGATCCCATCCTTCTCCTCGAACTTCACAGAGCCATCTGCAGAGACCTCGAGCGGGCCCTCGATCTCGTCCAACGTGTACGTCAGCCTCGTCATGAGCTTCGTCGGCTGGAACTCGGCGGCCCCCGCCTTGAACTGCGGCTCCGCCTTCACGCGGAACGACGTCGGCTCCAGGCACAGCTTCTTCAGCTGGTACTTGCCCGCCTTGAACGCGAACGCGTCGACGCCGCCCTTGATCACCGGGCACTGGTTCGCGATCCCGCTCCCCTTCACCTCGAGGTACGTCAGGCCCTGCAGCTCGTCGTACGACAGCCGCCGCGGCGGCCCCTCCGCGTTCGCGGCGCCGCCCTGCGTCCCCAGTAAACGGAAATCGCGCCCAATCAGACGTTTACGGCGTCGATTCGATTCGTGCTTTTCGATCCGAGACGTTGTGGTTTCGCGAATTAGCAAGCAAGCCTCGAATTCCGATCGCTCGGTTAAAACCCTAAAAAGAGAGCGCTCTGCGTGCGGCTCCGAAACCCTAAACAAGCCCTCAACAGCTCATCTTCCGAACACCGGCTCCAAAACCCTAAACAAGCCCTCGGTCACACATCCGCCAAACCCTGGCTCCAAACCCTGAACACGCCCCCCCGGCGGCTCATCCACGAAACCCTACCTCTGAACACCGTTTCGCTTCCGTTCCTTTTTTTTTCTTCTTTTTTTTAAACAATCCACCAAACCCTAACATTAACCGAACGCGGCATCCTTCGTCGAAACCCTCGATCCCGATCTTTGTGAGGTTGAAACACGCCGATTTCTCTGGGAGGGCTAAATGTGGGAAGCGTTATCGGATCGGAAGCGCACGACAAAGGGCGTAAAAAAACACAGGACAACAACAGGACATGAATAAGAGCCATCGAACCCGGGTCTCTCCATTGCATTGCATTGCATGTGTCATAGCAATTTGTTCCCCGCCGGAATCGCACACATACCAGGACACGATCCACGGAAACCCTAAATTGAAAGTGCGCACCGTTCCGAGCTCCCGCAGATGCGTAAAACCTTGACCTAAACTCCCAATCCTTGACCCCATCCATCGATCCACAGCAAACCCTAATCCTAAACCTAACTAACCAATGAGTATCTAATCCGGAAACAGCATACCTCCATCGCAAAACCCTAAACCTAAACCTAAACTGGTATGTGCATTTGTAAACCCTAAACCGAAACCAAACCCGCGGATCCATCGCAAACCACAAAACCCTAATCCACACACAATTACACCCATTCCCAAAACCCTAGACCTAATGCAGCCGCCCTAGCCCTAACCAAGCTCTGTTCCTTTGAGAATCCCTCGATCTTATTCTGCCCCCTAACCTCCTGTGCATTTTCATCAGAAGCCAGAAGCCCGAACCGACAGATCCGATTCCAGAAAACCCTAATAAGAAGCTCGGAAAGACGAATGAAAAGCACCAAAGGGTGGGGGCGACTTACAGAGACGATGAGCGCGGAAGTAGCCAAGCTGAGGGCGGCCAGCTTCCCGGCTTCGCCGCACTTGGCGGCGAAGTCTCTGAGGTCATCCTGGAGGGAGCAAGAGATCTTGGAAGGGGAAGAAGAAGCAGACGAGGAGGAAGAAGCGGCAGGAGACGAGGTCTTGAGCTGAGAAGGAAGAGAGGAGGAGGAGAGCTTCTCGAGGGAGCAAGGCTGGACGAAGGAGGGGGCGAGGCGGGCAGTGAGAGAGGCAGCCATGGCGTCTTCTTCTGCTTCTCAGCGATCTCAGGTCTCGAGTCTCTGTGTTTTCTCTGCGCAGGATATGGTAGCGCAAGCCGCTCTTCTTGTCCACAAAGGGAGGCGCAGAAGAGAAGAAGAAGATAAGGAGAAGGGGATAAGCCCTCTCCTCTCATTGGCCCTCTCTCTCTCTCTCTTCTCTCTCCTGTCTCCTCTCTCTAACCAGGCTCTTCTTCTTCCATTTGTGTCCTTTTCTCTCTCTTCCAACAAAAACACTTGTACACAAGTGAAGTCTTCTTGATGAAGCAATTGTCTTGCAGCTAGCTAGTTGCAGCAAGCAGCTGACTGAAGGAAGCTTTGACACAAGATGATATGATTTTTACCTGCTCACTCTGCATCGATGCTCATCTGGCACAGAGCGTCGAGCCGAGAATCCCGACTCGCTGCGATCGGCTGTATATATATACATATATATATATACACGGGATGCTTGCGAATGCGTTCAATCCGCGAATCGCTGTTTACCTGGTCACATGAACGTGTTGGAATCGTCGGTATTAGCATTTATATCATGATTCTGTGTTTGATCGATTGGCTAGACTAATTGAGCTTGTAAGTAATATTGTGGGTTCGAAACATGTCTATGTGACGATCGAGAGATTTGATGTCGAGCTGATAATAGGTCGAGATTTTATGCGCCAGCTCCGTGCTTGCCGATTGAATCCAACAACACTGCGTTCACCCTTGTTTATCACGTAATCCCTCGGTACTCACTGTTGGTGATTGTTTTTCTTCTTACTGATCGGCATAAATCGCGGAGCGCACATCCAATTGTCATTGCGTCGGGCAACGTCGAGGCAGTACATGTCAAATATGTGGAGTATAATTATATCCTGAAATCCGTTGGGCAATGGAACCATAGGGAACAATGAGTGTTATCCTCCACTTGCATGATGCAAAACAAACGATTGCATGGTGGTCGCCCACATCTCTCTCAAGTTAAGCCCCCAATCAACTCTTTCTAAGTAAAGACCTTTGTTAGCTCTAAGAATTCTGAATACCAACTATCATTTTTATTTTTATTTTATAACAAGATCCTTCCATTAGTAAAGAAATGATACAAATGAAGATCAGCTAAACTTATCAACGTACACATCGTAAAAGATGCCCGTGACAACATAACTAGTTATTTATGAAAAATATGGTGCAGAAAGAATAACTCCTAGATTACGACATCTTAATCTTAGTCTTCAATAGCAACCCACCTTGAATGTAGTAGCAATGATGTGTGCCTTGAAATTACATACCTTAGACCTCTCTAACCCTCCTCCATTTTTCAGTCAAAGATAACACCTTTAAATTATAGGCAAAGTTAACAGCCAACCAGGAGTATCATCATTTCATTTTAAACCCTATGGCATCCTCATATGAAATGGAAAAAGAGATCATAATCTATAGAACTTCCTCCATCTTTGAGTTGCTTTATCGGATATGCCAGTAATAACATCCCATTGACCTTTCAAACATGTACATTTCTGTCCATATAAGTTGGCACTACTTTCGTAGGTGAAACCTATATCTTTTGAAAGGCCATTATGCATCTTGCTTTTCAAATTGCCCACATTAACACCGAAACTATTAGATCCCATACCTTATCTTTCTTTAAGGTTACACCACCTTCCTAGCCATGAGACATTAAGTTATAATTTATAAATTTGTTAGAAAATTCCTTGGTAATTTTCCCATAAATATATAAACAAACGTGGTTGAAAGCCACCGTTTATACATGAGACCCTGAAATCCAGAACTAATTGGTGTCTAGAAAGAAAGAAAGATATGAATATATATTAACGTCTACTTAGGCCAATATGCGCCACGAGCCAAATCGTATAGTGGTGTTTTTGTATCGAATCATCTATAAGAGTATAATGACATTACAAATACAACCATCTAATATTTATATAAGGTAAAAGAAAGAAAGGTCTGAGAAGCATATTTTGCCAATAAACAGGTTCTAGAAAGAAGGTTCTTGCAACATTATGGAAAGAAGGTTCCAGAAGCTGTTGGCAGAAAACCCTTGCAACATTCTAGAAAGAAGGTTCTAGAAGCTGTTGGCAAAAAACCCCTGCAACACATTCTAGAAAGAAGGTTCTAGAAGTTATTAGGCAAAACTCCCCCGGAAAGAAGGTTTTAGAAGTCTTAGGGAAAGAAGGTTCTAGAAGCTGTTGGCAAAAAACCCTTGCAACACATTCTAGAAAGAAGGTTCTAGAAGTTGTTAGGCAAAACTCCCTACAACATTCCAGAAAGATGGTTCTAGAAGCGTTAGGCAAAGAAGGTTCTAGAAGCTGTTGGCAAAAACCCTTGCAGCATTATGGATGGAAGGTTCTAGAAGCATAGCAAAATCAAAAAACCCCTTGCAATATTCTGGAAAGAAGGTTCTAAAAGTTGGTAGGCAAAACTCCCTACAACATTTCGGAAAGAAGGTTCTAGAAGAAGGTTCTGGAAGCTGTTGGCAAAAACCCTTGCAGCATTATGGGAGGAAGGTTCTAGAAGAGGGAAGGTTCTA
>JBBBWG010002225.1:122682-161912 GCA_037176905.1 Azolla pinnata
ACTGCTCGTGCCGATGATATCCCGTTCAGATCGCAGCTCTCCGTGCATCCGGACAGCTTTCCATCCCCATCTCCCTCTTTTCTGCCTCGGAAGCAACCTCTTTCGCCATCGCCGCAAGCGCCAAAATCATCGTTGCAAGCGACTCCGCTCGTCTCATCATCGGCATCGTCATCGTCATCGTCATCCTCAACTCCATCGTCGTCATTCTTATCGCGATTGACTTCGTTGTCGTTGTCTGTGCATCCTGCATCGCTTTCTGCTCCTTCGATTCCGCATCTCCACATCGACCTCAGCAGCAGCGCGTGCTCCGATGAACCCGAGGGCATGGAACAGCAGGAATCAGATCATGAACGAAGGCAAGGAAGCATAGATTTTGCTGGGGAAGTCAGTGCACACAAGCAGAAGGAAAGATTGCCTCTTGGTCAGAGAAGGTACAGGACGACAGTTATCTTGCGGCCTGACATCACCGAAAAAGAACGGCTGGACTGGACTCAGCGTTACAACGAGGTCAGTGGAGGTCTTCATCTCTCTTTCATGTTCTATACACGATTCTCTCTTTTTCTCACAGTTCGAAGCTTCGTTCTTTTCCATAGTTTTAAGGACTGTCTTTCTCTGGTCTCAACGATGGGTCGTTCCATGGTTTCAAATAATTGTGTTAAAGCTTTTCTTTTTCAGTAATTTCCGAGTTTCTGAGTTGATCGATGTTTGTGACGTTTTTATGTGTTTCATCCTCTTCTCTTCCGGCATTGTCATGTCAGAATCAACCCTTAACATCAACCAAACGCTGGTTGCTTCAACAATTACCATTGGAAATCCACGTATTGTGAGTGTCCCTGTAAAAACACTAGTCATATGGATTTACCGGAATGTATGATGGGAAACAAAGCTCAAGTGCATAAGCCTAAGAAGTAGAATAAATTCCCTACGAGTCAAGATTATTATAAAAACGTGAGCAAATTTGTTATTTGTGTCGAATGAACCAAACCTTCAGGTTTCTAAATGTTCCATGATCATCATCTCAATGCATATAGTGGAATTACTTTCTTGGTTTTGTAATAGTGAGTGGATTGGAAGTTCAAGAAGCGCATCTGAGTAGCTGGGATATTAGAAATTAAAGAAAGTACATGGGAGATATTGGTGTATAACAAAGGTGAGGATTGGTCTGTGAAACAAACCAGGATTTCAGAAAGATGGATCAATATGGTCATTTGGAGTGGAAAAAAAGGTTGAAGCTTTTGGTTTTAATTTCTGACGGGCTTTCACAAGCACCAATGGCATATTTTGTATCTGTGGGTTGAGTGAATTTAGGACGTGAACAAGCACCTGTAGGTTATCCTTTTGCAAGACTTCATAAGTACTAACTGTATACCCATGTTAGTAAATCCTTTGAATATCGAGTGGCCAATCCATAAATGAAGGACAGTACATGAATATAAGTTCCAACAATCACTCGACCTTCACATAATTCACTGATAAATGAAGTGTGAAACAATGGAAGAGGTGCCATAGTATGGATGTGCAGTTGGTGATGAGCTACATTTGTGATTGTAAAGTTTTTAATATATTGGAATTATAATGAGCAATGAATATTTTTGTCTGTATATAGTTGACAGTGCATGGTATCTATCGAACAAATGTATAGTTGACAGTGATGTATGATTTGTCTTGATTTGTGCATTGCATGTTGTTCATGCCACAAATGTTTTGGTTTATTCATGTATTGTATATCTAGATTCTGTACTAAGTGCACTTTTGAAACAAGTCTGGAGATGCATTGCCAGATGACGATCTCTTGAATGGTTTCGATGTTTGTTTTCTGTAGGCCATTACTGCAGGAGGTGTTGTAAATGTGGAGTTTATGAATCGGGGCTTACTTCCTCTCACGTATAGCATCAAGAAGAAAGACCTCGGAGGATTGAGTCAAACCTATTTGGACGGTGTCTTAATGCATATCTCATATACTACTAAACCTGAAAGGCAGCTTGATTTGCAAAAGAAGCTCAATGCAGATGACAATGTGATTCGGACAATTACAGTGTTACTCAAGTAAGAGAAGACATTATGTATGGTTGGTTTGATCTCACTTTGCACTGGTGTTGCATACAAAGCCTTTCTAATCAGATCTAAAACCAACATTAGATGGAAGTCAGCAGCAGAGACATGTGGTGTGAGAACCATATCATTGGTGCCGGCGTTTTGTTTAAGTCGACAGATCAAAATGAGGAAACCATCATGAGTTGCAATGGTAAAAGTGTGGGGTTTTTACTTTGCTGTGATTTGGTTACTGCACATACAAATTCCTTGGAGGCCTATAAATTTTGAGGCAACAAGGTCTTTACTTGATGGAAAGCTCAATGACGATTCGGTAAATTCTTCTAGTCCTTGTTATGGAACTGCTCTTGGACAATAGAGCGATTTCCAGGCTTCTGTCAGAAAGACTTACAAAAACGGGCATCAGAAACATCTTTCTCAGGTTTACCAAACTGATGTTTCTGATGATTTCCAAGATTACGTCTCAGACTTACAAAAATGGACATGTCCAAATCAAGAAGCATTTGCTCTAGTGATGGTGCTCTCAGAAGTCAAAGCTCTTGTGGAATCGCACGTCTGACTGGTTTTATACACTTTTTACACCCCCCCAAAGTTGGCTGTAATGCCTTAGCTAATGCAATATCCATTAGGTGTCCGAACCTTAGAAGGGTTTTTGTATGGAAGACATTCTACACAAATGATCAATGTGCATATGTATGGTATACAATAGGGTTGCTGTTTTACATAAGGAAAAACAATGTTTGAAGAATGATTGAAAAACTGTCTAAGTATGCTTTCTTGTTGCTGATATTTTAAGAAAAGAAAGAACATGATACTACGATGACTTGAAGCGTCCAAGCTTCTCTCTCAAATGGGTTATGTGTGTTGCATGACACAAAGTCGAGCTATGGCGTTCACGATCAGTTACAAGAATTTTCTCTACTTGGCATGGAAATGTTGCTGTGCTAAAGAGAGAACAGTTTGAGATTCTAAACTTATTCGACTATCTCAATAGTAGTGCTAAGTGGAGGAGACTTGATGTCTGATTGATATTGTGGGTCATTCATTCGTATGGTTCAATGCATCAAGCTTGTTGATAACTATGGAAGCCATATCTCTCTCCAGAGATAGTCAGATAGCTTGGAAAAGCATCGAACATAGGATGCATCTCCTAAGGAATCAACTCATCGGTCCACCCATATGATGTGGAATAAAATCCCGGGTGTAACAGCAGCTCGGGAAGGGCTTGCTTTTGATCAAAATGGCCTTGAGGGGCTTTGGCTCGCAAGTAATTTGAGGCATCTTAGATGCAGACGGTGATTCTGCGCTCCCTACCTCAATTAAACCTAGCTGACATTTCGGAATGCGTCGAGGATTTTACGAAGATTCCAACTTTGGGGGCAAAAAGGGACAACAGAGGCATGTTACTCGCGTGTTTTGTCTCTAGATGATGTAACAGCAAAGCATTACAACCTGACTCGAATACGCACGAATGTGTATGCATATCCATGTATGTATGTCTCTGCATGTCTACATCGGCATGCATGCGTGCGTGCATGTGGGTATGCCTTTTCTGCATGTAGATGCGGTATGTATGTATGCGTGCGTGCATGCATATGCATCAGTCTATGCATGCATGCATGCACTGTATGTGTGTATGCCTTGTATGTATGTAGATGTGGGTATGTATGTGTGCATGCGTGCATGCATGTGGGTGTGCATGCACGCATGTGTATGTGCGTATGTTTGTGTATGTATGGATGTATGTGTGCATGCGTGCATGCATGTGGGTGTGCATGCACGCATGTTTATGTGCGTATGTCTGTGTATGTATGGATGTATGTGTGTCTCTGTGTCGGTGTATGTATGTATGCATGCATGCATGTGTTGTCCGTATATGTATGTATGTGTGCATGCATGTGTATGCCCGTGTATATGTATGTATGTGTGCATGCATGCGTATGTCCCCGTATATGTATGTATGTATGCATGCAGGCATGCATGTGCATGTCCGTATATGTACCGTATGTATGTATGCGTGCATGCAATGTGTATGTCCGTATATGTATGTATGCGTGCATGCAATGTGTGTGTGCGTATATGTATGTATGCGTGCATGCATGTGTATGTCCGTATATGTATGTATGCGTGCATGCAATGTGTATGTCCGTATATGTATGTATGTGTGCATGTATGTGTATGTGTGTATACGTATGTATGTGTGCATGTGCGGGTATGTGTATGCGCACGTATACATACATATGTATGGACATGGTGAACACAGAGAAGAGTTGCAGAGGAACCGGAGCGCGGAGCAGCAGCGTCGCTCTGCTAAACCCTAATTCCTTCAGGCGTCCACCGACAGAGTGCGAGCGAGCGACAGAGAAAGAGCGAGCGAGAGAGAGAGAGAGAGAGCCATCGTCTGCATGCAGCATCTTTGAAAGCGCGGCTAGCAAAGAAATCTCAGGTAACGCCTCCTACTCCGAAAGAACCACAAGCTCTGGAAGAGAACATGTAAGCGCATCTCTCTTTCCCGCCCCCAAGAAATGCACCGGCGGTAAGGTAGGGACCCACCTCCCTGTACGCCGCCACAACATTCGTCGTCAACAGACAGCTCCAGGTGTGCCATCGTGCTCCATCACATCTTCTTCCGTAACAAATCTGCATTCCGTTGTGTGCATCATTTGCATATGCATCTGAGCCGTCGCGGCGCATACGCGAGTTGCAAATTGCATATACTTGGCCCTCGCTGCATCCGCCACCAACAAATCCTTGCATTCATACGCGCTTTTCGTTCGCCCACGAATCATGTCGGTCGCTGCGGGTGTGAGTGATGCTGCCATCACGGTGAGGGAGAAGCTCCGTGGCAAGATCGGGCAGACGAAAGTGAAAAGGTATTGGCCCGGAAAGGCTCCGGAATGGGCTGACGATATCGATGAAGAGATCGAAGCTAGGGAAAGAACAAAGGAAGAGCTTCTTTATCGAGCTTTCCCACCTGAAGCGTCCGATGGCGTCGGTGTTACCAGTCTCGGTGTTAGTTTTGGGACCCCTTCAGATGACCCTCGGCTTCGACGATTGGCTGAAAGCCGTCGTGATCGAGAAGAAGCCATTGCTCGCCACCGAGAAATCAGACAAGCGGAGATTGTTAGCACCCGAGAAGAAGAGAGGAAGGCTAAGGAAGGTGCTGAATTCGAAGAGGAAGATGAAGATGCCATCGAAGAGAGGCGGAGAAGGCTTAGGGAGAAAAGGCTTAACGAGCCCGAAGTGGAAGAGCTGCAAGAGGAGGAAGAAGAAGAGGAAGAGGAAGAGGAGTCTGAGTATGAGACTGATTCAGAAGAAGATGTGGGGGTTAGGGTAATGATAAAGCCTGTATTTGTTCCCAAGCAAGAGAGGGAGACCATCCAAGAGAGAGAGAAGCTTGAAGCTGAGGAGATCGCCTTAGAAGAGGCTGTAAAGAAGCGGCGAGAGGAGAGGAAGATCGAGACCAAGCAGATCGTCATTGAGGAGATAAAGAAAGAGGAGGAGATTGCCAAGAACATGGAAGCAAATGCTGACAATGGTGAGGTAGATACTGATGATGAAGTGAATGAGGCGGAGGAGTATGAGGCATGGAAGGTGAGAGAAATCGCTCGGATCAAGAGGGATCGGGATGATAGAGATGCTTTGATCAAGGAGAGAGAAGAGGTTGAGAAGGTGAGGAATATGACAGAAGAGGAGAGGCGGGAATGGGAGAAGAAGAATCCCAAGCCTCTCCCCATGTCCAAGAAGAAATGGAAATTCATGCAGAAATACTTCCACAAAGGTGCTTTCTTTCAGACACCTGCCGATGATCGGGTGGGAACCGAAGGAGGGTATGACATATATAGGAGAGATTTCTCAGCACCAACTGGAGAAGACAAGCTGGACAAAACTATTCTTCCTAAGGTTATGCAAGTGAAACATTTTGGGCGAAGCGGAAGAACTAAGTGGACCCATCTTGTTGCTGAGGATACAACTGACTGGACTGATCCGTATGTATTCTTATACCCTTGTACTCGTGGTTTTCTCACATATGGAGCCTACTCATGTTCAGATTGTGATTGCCTGTCCCTAAATTTGTTGATGGTTCTTTGCCAAACACGATAGTTTTTACTTTATATTCATTGGTTTCAGAGTGTGTATTCTCTATCGTGTTTGGGGTGTGATTTTTGCCAAATTTGCAGTTTGTGGTCGCTCTGCCAAGTTGATAGTTTCAGCTTTCCACCTTCATTCTTTTCAGATTATATTTTCTCTGTGGTGTTTAGGGAGTGTGCCTTTTGTTAAACCCGATAGTTTTTACATTTTCCATTGCTTTCAGATATGTATTATCTGTATGTGCTTTACTTCCTTCTCCACTGTTCCTTCTATCCTAATGGTTCAGTTTGCAGTTTCACATTACATTCTCTGTATTTAGAAGCTTGTGCTTGCATGTTATTTTTACTCATATCTTAATCTCGTCGCTTGACTGCCGAGTGTGGTAGAAGATCAACGGGAAGATACATATCTAGCTGGTATTTCTTTGCATCTTTTTATAGTGTATGTTCTGGGATTAGGGTTTGTCGCAATTTCTGAGATTTGGGTTTGTAGCTGATTATAGGATTAGGGCTTGTTTGAATATAGGATTAGGGTTTGTTTGAAAGAGTGTAAGAGATATTTAGGATTTCGGCCAGAGTTCTATCAGCTCGGCTGCCTGAGTATCTCATAACCCCCCCCCCCCCTCCCAAATGAATCTGAGTATCAGGGCCTCAGGTCCGAGTTGCATGAAGGGAAGGGGGAGGTGCATGAATGAAGTCAACTCCCAGCACACTATTTTACGAGACTGGGCTTCTGTGTTTCACCTTTGAATTTCAGAATCAAAGATATGAATATAGGATTAAGAACCTTCAAAATGTTAAGATTTCTGCTAAGTAGTTGAGTTAAAACAGATTTGTAAGGTTACGTAACTTCTTTCTAAAAAGAAATATTTTGAATCCCTGATACTGATGTAAGAGGGGAGGATGTGTATAATATTGTGAGATCTAACCCTGATTTTTTCTCTTCATTCTGCTACAGATGGGTTCGTAATGATGCACTTCGGACTGCATATACCAACAAGATGGCTGCTGTGAATAGACCCATTGCTAAACCAAAAGGCAGCAAGAAGCTCAAAGATTGGGAGAGTATAAAGTAAACGGTGTTATCGCAACAAGTTTCTGTAGTCAGATATTATCTGTATTCATCTCTAACCGCTACATCACACCACAACATTTTTGCTGAAATGATGTTCAAGCTTCAGAACAGATTGTAAATGCTGATGTTGGAATGGTGCAGATTAGAGACAAGAAAACTAAGTGTGACTGATGTTCTAAATGTGAGATCTTTTCTTTTTCTCTCAATTGTCATGGTCTCCTCTTGCCTTTGTTCACTTGCTATTGGGTAATTCCAAAGGTGAAACATCAACAGGGTATAATCTGGTATGGTTTGCGTTTCACATCCTGTAAAGTGTAAGTTTGTGCTAGGCCAGACCATCGTAACAAAGATATCAATGCTGGGTGAATTGTGGTGTGGTATTTTGATTATTTACAGAGTTCTGATTTATGTTAGTACTTGCATCAGAATTGAGAATGTCTGAACATACTTAGTGTAATCTTTACTTGTTGAATAAAGTTAACATTGAGAAACATTGAGAGAAAGAAATATCACATAGAAAACTAGGTTTTCTGTTAAGATCATGCTTTCATAATATAAAGTGCATTTGGAAAATGGGAGCCACTTGATGCAAGTAATAGGAATTGTAAATAATCCCCCCCTTAGCATAGTTCATACAGATCTACTCCATTATTACATCATGCCACATGTGTCAAATTGCTTCCCAAGGCTTCATGTAAAAGATGCCTTAGCACTAGAGTTTTATAAATTGACCACATAATGCCTTTGACAGATCAAAGCTTATTCAACATGAAACAGTAGTTAAAGGTAACAAATTATTCAAGCTTTTCAAATTAGTCTGAAGAAGAAATCTCAACTAAAGGAAGCCCTTCTGAACGCAAAAATAAACTAATGTTCTACTTGATTCTGTACAAAAAATTTGTGAGCAGTAAATGTACATATATCTTTTTATCCACAATCTCGCGTGTACAATTTGTTTAGCCAAGAAGATGTGCAGAAGCACGCTCCTTATCATTATCATACATTGCCAGGGCACCTGCTATTTTCTCAGGTTCAAACCCCATCTCTCTCAACACCTTGAAGGATGATACAAAATCTATGACCTAGTACCAGAAAAGCATTAATTTAGACTCATCATTAGCTTTCACTTATAATATGAAGAAAGAGCGAGAGAATAGTGCCTTGGGTTGGACGTCCCCATATGTTGCTAATGCCAAAACAACTGCCTCCTTATTTAGGCCTGTAGAGGTGTACTTGAGGACGACTGGATCTTCCACTACAGCCTTCAGATAAATGCAACTTCATCACTGTTAGAAAACATCTATTACAATAATATAGTTCTTTTATGGATAATGCCACTCAACATTAACCTAATTGTGCCCAAATCACCACCATACTGTTAGAAGACATTATAAACCTACAAAAAAATATGCACATATCTGAACCTAATATTTACCTATACATAGAGCATTAATCATCCTCAGTTTCGACAAAAGCTCCCAGTAACAAAGTTTCATTCCCTTTGATTTCCCAGATCTAGCTTCTTTCAATGGTTTCTTATTAAACGATCATCACGTAAAGAGCATACATTAGGAAGAACGTAATGGAAGTGAGGTTTGTTTACCGGAGGAGATGCATTCCATGTAGATAGGCCATTTTTTGCTTCCTCCAATATTCTTCGCTCCAGATCAAAATCAAAGTGAAATGAGCTGGCAGGTATATCATCAAGTAAAGGCAGAAGTTGGGGCTGCCAAAGAATATACAAATGAGAAATAATGTGATTGCATACATTGTAGCGTAAGTATATTTGGTTCCCTAGTTAAGTTCACATACTGATGGACTCAGCCGATACTCTGGCTTTATCGCTACTTTAATACCAACACCTGCATTCATAGATATAACAGATGAGAGCTTATTTTGACAAAAAGTTGATGTTCCAACAAATATCTGATTCTTAAGTTTGAACATCGACGCTCTAATTGCAGAATTCAACATTACTTAAAAACCACAGTCACATCATAAGGATTGGCCACCAAATAGAATCAAATGGATTTTCACAAATCTGAGGTGTGGGACCCAGATAAATATACCACCATGTATTATTGTTACAATAAGAGATTTTACTACTTTGTACTAAAACCTCTATACATAAATAATGCACAACATGCTTCTTGTGGAGGTTCAAGTATGCCACTGACAAATCACGCCAACCAAACAAGTCAGTGAACCACAAATGCTCTAAATGATGCAACCAAGGAGAGCATGTCAGGAAAACTGACCCTAAATCTCCAAATGCTCCAAACAATGCAACCAAGGAGAGTTGTAATTGAATCACAGAATTTTATATGAAGAATCAACAAAGTATATGAAACATGCGAGACAGACTTATAACATATCTCATATAACAAGAAGAATGTTAGTAAAGTCTTACAATGTAATCCACTTGGATGTATAAGAACCGGGTAAAAAATCTGACCTTTGGCAGATGTAAACATTTCAGGACGGTCACAAACATGTTCGCTAGTGTTAGATATGATAAGATACAAGATAATATGTTATGGGCATAACCTTAGGAACAAATTTATAAGGCTAATTTGAATGGTTTAAGAGTACAATAAGTAAGAAACCAATTATCCTAGGTCTGGGACAAACCCATATGGTCACTATTTAGGTGCAAACGTACCTAGTGGTCAGGGAGCCCTAGAAGTTTGACCTATATAAAGGAGACTAGCTACCTCCTTTTATTACAACATCCTGAGACGTTATAAAGATTGTCTTAGTGAGGCTAGGCTCTCGGTCATTGGATCTGTACATGTTAGCTATCGGGGTATAATCTAAGGTCATAATTTGTGGTATGAGACACAAATGGTACTTTAGATTCATCTTCAATCCTTCGCCCAGGGGTGATTGGTGCGGTTAACCACCCTTAATTCATTTTGAGAATCTTCTTTCTAATACTGCTCATCATTAGTAGATCCATAATATAATACATGATTGTGATATTGCATGCACAATCTCATTCCGCACAAACTCAAACGAAAGGAGCCTATGCTTTGATCGAGTACAGAATATGTCTCGAAGGAGTTCATGCCCTATCTCTAAGGCAAAGGAGCATGCTGGGATCCTTCGCCCGGGGGTGATTGCTGTGGTTAACCACCCTTAATTCATTTTGAGAATCTTCTCTCTAATAGTGCTCATCATTAGTAGATCCATAATATAATACATGATTGTGATATTGCATGCACAATATCATTCCACAGAAACTCAAATGAAAGGAGCCTATGCTTTGATAGAGTACAGAATATGTCTCAAAGGAGTTGATGCCCTATCTCTGAGACAAAGGAGCATGCTGGGAATTGTCCTAATAATGTACGCAACAGAATGATATTGACGAGAGAAATAAAAACTCAATATTTGAACTCGGATGGGACATGTTACAGGAATAAAACACCAAAAAACTTATTGGGCAGAGGTGGTTGTTACAGCTGTGTACTAAGTAAATTGGTGCACAACAGAAAGGGCTCAAAAATGACCTCTCATGAGAACTATTTCGGGAAAACACTGAACCTTTCACAAGTTAAGGTTTTTGGCAACATCACGTGCACATTCTGGGTGAGAAGTGACAAAAGCTCAACTTCAAGTCAAAGAAGTGCATTCTTGCCCACTACTTATTGGAGCAAAAAGGGTGTAAGTGTGGTTCAACCACTCAACATGACATGCTTGAATAAGCAAAGATGTTGTTTTTGATAAATAAGCATCATGGCGAGCACGGGGATTGGCGATCTCTGACGCCATCTGACTCCACTCCAAGATTAGAGAAGAAGATTTGCCAAAACCCATCCCAGAGACAGAGACCCCAGGCCTATTGAGAAAAGAAGGGATTTCATGTACAAGTGAATGCCTTACAAACATCAACAATACAACACAATCCAGCCACTAGGATTCACAACAACGTATTCAATGTGTGAGACAGCAATATACCAAGACACAAAAACAGAAAGGAAAATGAACTTGAAATGTACAAAAGATAAATTCTAGCATTGAATGCAGCCAAGAATGCACTAATGCATAAACTGCCTAAAAGAGCAGAGGCTTACTCTGTTAATTCAACACTTAACTCCTCATAGCTCTGACTTAAGTTAGCACTACTACATTTGATGGAATCATCACAGATGTAATTGATAGAAAAATTTCTTCTCTTATCCAAATCTTGACATCTGTACCTTGCCACATTATTATTATCATCTCAACAAGTTCCAATAAAACCGTGGTTCATTTAAAAATACAACAGATATAGACTTACGTGTTAGAGAGTTTGAAGGAATCGGCGGTGGTGGACGGCCATACGGAGGTCCCGCTGGCTGGGCAACCTGTCCGTATGGGTAATGGTGTTGCTGTTGTTGGGATGGCTGCCTGTTTAAGGAAGAACTTGGCCTGATGTTTGGATATGTCAAATCCATCTCACTTCTATTAAGATTTGCTCCCAAGTGGCTTGAGATATTTCAGAACCACCTAATATACCCTAGAGAGAAATAACATTACTTCAACTACCTTTCTGCAACAAAGAAGATAAGAATTTCTCTCTCGACTTCTCTCCCAAATAGTGAAACTTAGAAAAAACCAGTTGCATGAAACAAGGATTGCCACATCCATCCGGCTCTATTTTGGTCAATATACACCTTAATAGAGTTCATTCTTGCCTTGAAAATGTTCTAAAGAAGAAACTAATCCATTGGACATTGTCCAATACAGCTAATGTTATGCAGTCAAATGAGAAACCAAGGCATTGGACACATGCCGATAATGCTAAATTTACATTGGAAATTTCCCAGAAGCTGATGGCGGCTGATGTTATGACTGCGAAAAAGAATTAGATGGGGTACGTACTCTATGTGAACATAGCTAGACAATGACATTGAAACATTTTAGTGCAACATTGAAAATAACTACCAAATGGACTCAGAAGGGATGTGTAACTATGGAAAGAAAAAACACCCCAACCAAAAATAAATTTGAGAGGTTATACCACTGTTGGGACAACTGAGCAAGGGAAGAAATTTGGGCACCATTCAGAGAATTTTCTGGTGAATTCTCATTTATGGATGAAGAACTTTTTAGGCCAAAATTTTGTCAAACTGCACTCCATGTAATGAAATGAGGAATACATAGAAAAATAAGTCCGGCCCCATCATGGAAGGGTTAAAGGAGCAACCAGCACATTTCTGAAATTTCTTTCTGAACCAAGATTGAGGCCAATGCCTTGAAATTCCCTATCATGGCTGAATGTGAAATTGAACATTTTCACGGAGGAAACACCCCCTCCCAAAAGAACACAAAATAAATAAATAAAAGAGAGAATTTCTTTCATCTACTGGCAGCATGCCATCCAGGATTTGTCTAAAAGATGGCGTCTTTTACGCAATGCCTGTAGCATTCACAATAATATTAGATACTTTATGAAGGGCGCCTCGTGTACTATCCAACCTGTGGACATGCCCATACGTACATATGTATGTACTCATGTAGATATGTATGCATATGTGCTCACGCACATATCTGACTATGCATCTATGTATGTACTCATGCAATTATATACATGCATATGATCTATCTACCTATCTGTGTACTTGCATATGTATCACAATATGCATATACGTGTGTGCGCATGTATGTGAGTAGGCAAGTGTGCGTATATGTTCGTGTGTAAGTGAGACCCATGCGCATGTGTATCGCTGTAATTTGCGTGCGCATCTATGCACGTATACACGTATGTGCGTGAATTGTGGCCGCAAAACTGTGACATGTGTGTGTGTGTGTGTGTGTTCTTGAGCGTAAGCATACAGAGGCGTTGATGGGTGTTATGCACAGAGCGTTGCACGAGGAGAACAGAAACCAGGCAGGAAGGAAACGGCGAGATGAGAAAGAAAAGCAAAACAAAAAGAACTAAAAGCAAGAAATCCGGAGACTCGGATCCTTCCAACAAAAAAACCTGACGCGAAACCCGAAGGAACAGGGACGGAAGGCAACGATCAAGAGGCAGATCACGGGCAAACAGAAGATCAAAAGGAAGGATCGACAGAGGGAAGAGCAGGAGGCGTACCTGGATTCGCCGCGCGAGACCTAGTCTTCGTGCAGGGAAAAGAAAGAGGGAAAATTACCCAAAAAAAGCGCCCATCAAATTTCTAAACTGCATTTTAACGCCTGCTAAAATCAGAATTTACAACAAATTAACGCCTAAACTCTCTTCTTTCACTGAAAATTAACACCCGGTTAATTATGTCCGTGCAATGTTGATTGATTTTAGTCCTAATCGTTTCTTAATCGATTCCCTTGCTACGCCAGATTCACAAAAGTCGACCGTTTTAGAATCTGATCAATTGGTCGACACGTTAATTTGGTGTTTGTTGATCAATTAGCTGAGCGCTCTTAAATTATCAATTTGATGCTAATTGAGCTCACGATTAATTGTTTTGGTTCTAATCAAATTGATTGACTGCTAATTTTAAGATTCTGTAATTTTAATTTTAGCAGACGTTAAAATGTAATTTATACTTTCGTTGCACGTCTTTTGGTAATTTTCCCATTACATTATTATAAATTACATTTTAACGCCTACCAAACTAGAAATTACAACTTGACGCCTAGTTTTACAAATTAACGCACAATTGATTGATTAACACCAAATCAATTAACCCTGAATTCGATTAACATCAAATAAACTAATTGATTAACGCTCATTTACTTGATCAACACTCGATTACTTGATTAGAACTAAATTAACAATTTAATCAATTAACGAGACTCCAAAATTACCAACGTTTGTTAATCGATTATATTAAGGGAATTGAACACCCGCAAAATTATTTGGGTGTCAAGCTTTATTGGAAGAAAAGGTCAGGCGTTAATTTGTAATTTCTTATTTCAGTAGCTGTTAAAATTGTAATTTATAATTTTGTTAGGCGTTTTTTGGTAATTCTCCCAAAGGAAAAATAGTTGAAATTTTTAAATAAATAAAAGCGGAAAATACCAAAAGACGCCTAAAAATTGTATAAATTGCATTTTCAAAACTAGAAATTACAAACAATGCCTAGTTTTACATTCCAACACGCAATTGATTAATTAACACCAAATCAATTAGTTATGAGTTCGATTAACATCAAATTAACTGATTGATGAACACTGGCTTACTTGATTAACGCCAAATTAACACGTTAATCAGTTAATTAGATTCTACAATTATTGAATTTTGCTAATAAAGTATAACAAGGTAATCAATTAGGATCAATCAGTGGGAAGCGATTAGGAATAAAATCAAAACTAGTGAAATTAAATGGGTGTTAATATTTAGTGGAAGATAATATTAGCCATTAATTTGTAATTTCTGATTTCAGTAGGCATTAAAATGTAGTTTATAATTTGGCTAAGTGTGTTTTGGTAATGCTGCCTAAATAAGAACACATGCATTCTTTTGTGTATGTACACATACAAAATACGTACATGTAAAGATACATACCTCCACAAGTGTAGAAGTACACATATACATACAAATATGCATACATACACACACATGCCCATCCACACATGTGGCCCATGCATATTTGTATGCATAAGCGTATACATACATATGTATATACGTACATGTGTATCCTGACGTCCATAGAGAGTACCAATGCAAGATAACTCATTTGTATATTCTAAGCTATAACTTATACATACAAAGGCTGCTTGATAATATCTTAAAATGGTAAGGATATTGGCGTTGTCAAAACGACTTGCAACGTCTTGTTGACATTGTAAGTCATCGAAGCAATTGAGTGGCATTCATGTACGGTAGCTGCATGGTGGGCATACATGAGAGTTAAATCAATATAAAAGACTAGTTTGCCTCAGTATTGAACCATTTTAGTTTAGTGTCAGTCTTTAGTGTTCTTTTAATCCAAGTCTTCTGGTAAAAAATATATTGTCATTTTGTTCTTATCTTGTTTTCTTCTTGTCATATTCTTGTCTTTTAAGACAAGTTAAATTAAAACAATTCAATATCGAGGCCAATTGGGCTTTTATATTGATCGAGCTCTCATTCTTGATTGCCACATCGTTAACATACACGATTCTCATTTGTGGCTCCGGTTAACTTGCGTTGTCAACAAATGTCGATGAATCATTTTGGCAACATCAATATCCCTATCAATTAAGATATTATCAAATATTACATATTTTGTTTGTTGAAGTAAAATAACTAGGAGGATAAGATCCAAGCCTTTGTCTGTATAAGTCATAAGTTGTAATATACACATAAGCCGGTTGTTTCCATTGTAGAAGCTTGCGGAGCTCGTGCATTTGGAAAGAATATTTCGAAGAAAGCTCGGACATTTTTCTAGAGCTTTCCGGAAGTTTCTGCTGCTCGCGCCTTTGGAAAATAATGTTCTAGAGAAAGCTTGGACATTTTCTAGAACTTTCTGGAAGTTTCTAGAACGTTTCTTGAAGCTTCCAGAGAGCTCGAGAACGATTCAACGCACACAGTGTACCACTCGCCAATTCAGCGGAACAATGGGTATGATCAATGGAAAACCCCGGATTTTTGCGTCGAAATTCTCCTTCTAAGGACCTGTTTTTTGTCCTACCCGTGGGGCCGTGTTCAGAATGGATGATGATTCCAGATGGACAATCATGAATCTCGAGCATTATTAGGGGTGGGCATTCCTTGGCCATATGACCAGATTTCGTCGGCATCTGGGCGCAGCCGATTAAGCCAGCTACAGACGCAAAACAGTCAAGGGTCAAGATCAGGTTTCTCCATGGGGGCGTTCTTTTTTTTCTCACGTGACGAAGACCAGATGCTGCAGTCGAACGGGTAGCTGAGCTTATGTCATTTTCAATGTTTCGGTGAGCATCGAGCACAATAGATATGTATGGTTAACGACATATGTATAGATTGGATCTGTTGGGATATTTCATTGGGCTGGCCCCCAAGAGGAGCCCCCATAATAAGCCAAGATTCTGAGTTTTGTTCCCAGGGACCGGTTGAGGAGACGTCTGATAAGAATCGCGACCCGCGCGAAAACAACAAAGGCCAGCTGTCGCAATGAGCTGTATAGACAAGCTGAGCTTCTTCTCCATTAGCAGCAACAACAACAACAACAACAACAAGATGATGATGATGATGATGATGATTATGATGATGAAGATGCAGGCGAAGAAGAATGGAAAAGAGAGCCAGAGAAAGGTGCCAGGAATCTCATGATCAGTTTTGCCCGGTGATGTGGCCTTAAAATCGCCCACGAGCGCAGAGTGTAGAGATGAAGAATGGGTGGACATGCATTTGGCATGCAAGCCATGATCATCAGGCTGGCTCAAGCTGCCTCTTGGGAGCCAAAGATCTAAGATTCAAAAGGCTTAGGGTTCAGGGTTTAGGGTTTAGGGATCGATCGAATCCCCTGTACTATCCTCCTTAAGACACAAGGCTTCTCCATCTTCTTCGTACAGGGATTGCATCGAAGAACCGGAAAACAAAGATAAAATGGCTTCGCATGCCCAAACCACTCCGCCGATCAAGAAAGACAGCATCTAAGCTATAATGCAAGGGCTTGACCTCATGTCAGTTTGCGCAAGCTTGACTTTTCGCGGCCGTTTTGACTTTGCCATATTCTCACAACAATGTTACAGGGTTTGACTTTGCCAGCTATGGCACGCATCGAATCCAGCTCTGCAAATAGACTGCAAATAGACTTAAACGGCATAGAATTCTCGACACAAGCTGGTCAGAGCACAAACTTCTGAAATCGTTACCCGATAACTCCACAGAAAAGAATGTATGTAGTAAGAAAACAACAAACAAAAAATTCAGATAACAAAGCAAATAATAATTTGGGTTTCGATGAAGATCATCGCAATAAGCCATGTACATACATCTGGAATCGCTCGCTCGAAATCCAAAGTCCAATGGGACCACAACCAGGCTCTCAAACTATTCCTCTTTCATTTTGACTAGTGATGAGAAATGCATCCTCGCCAAAATGCCAGACATTTGAAGAAATGAATTGATCTGATAAAGAAATATCCATGCAATATATGTATGTATAGGTAGATAGATAGATAGATAGATAGATATATACCTGTATGTGTGTGTAGGTGGTATGTGACGATGTGTATATGAGTATGTATATGTTTTATGTATCTGTTCTTGTTTGTTTGTATTATGTGTTGAGAAACAATGTTTTTTTTCTTCCTTCTTTGGCTTCTTTGTTTGGCATTGCAGTCAGAAGTGTTGCTGCACCGCATACTCGACAGCCTGTGGTAAAGCGCCCCGGATTTCCTTCATCGTCATGACACCGTCCTTATATACTTTGAAAGTCGGGACAAGCTCGACGCTCTCGATCTTGGCTAGATAGGGGTTCTCTTCCACATCCACCTGCAATCAAATCCCACAACTTATAGAGACATGTATAGAGATAATCTACTCAGATACCAAAAAGCCGTTATTTTAGTGCAAAGGGATTGGATGATAGATATCGATCAGACATAACACCAGCACCCATGTCAGCTTTTGCATTCTGATTACTAGGTAGTGTTATGTTATAATATGCTCAAATGGATAGGTTTTTCAGGCAGCCAATCCTTGTCACAGGTTCTGAATCAACAACCGATGCATTCTTTTCTGGCACAGATGCTCATGACACCTTTCCTAACCAACGATCCGATTCAGTAGATTATCGAAAAAGTAAACTCATTTCGGCACGTACTGACAAAGAAACAATTTGTGTGTTTGTATTTGGAGCTGAACAGCGATTCTCGAATGTTTTACATGGAAAATGCTGGATGTATTCAGGATTAGTTAGATGCTAAGCATTTAGGCAGAGTTTGAAGAGTTCTACATACCTTCACAAAGCTTACGGAAGGGTAGCGCTTGTGCAAGCCATGGACGAAAGGGGAGATTTGACGGCATTGATCATTCCATTTGGCAATGAACTGTACCACAACCACACCTGCCAGAATAGCAAAGAGCAGCATATTACATAGATAGTCACCAGAGATGCTACTCCACACACACACACATATGCATGTAAACATGTGCACTGTCTCACAGCCACAATCTCTATGTTCGCGAACATAAATTTCCTGCAGGTATGCTTTGATTCTAACCACTAAGCAATTCTGGATTCTCTTGATTATAAAACAGAAACATAAGGAGGTGGCTGCAGCTATGGGACATCGAATTGGCACTCTCATACCTGGATGAGCAATCGCATGCTGCAATTGATCTTTGCTCGACACTTCCATCACGCCATCACCGCCAAAGCTAATGCCGTGCCCATCATCGTTGTTGGCCTGATGCGCCCTCTTCATTGCTCTTTCTACCTCCATCATCTCGTGTACGAAACTCTGGTTGCCAGGCATCTGTTTGAGCAGCTCTTCGTAGTCGTTCAGAGCATCCTCCCAACGCTCGAGCTGCCCAAAAACAAAAACATCACATATAAGTTAGGTTGTCAAGATTGATGTCCACTAAAAGGCATTTCTAGGGGTTGCTAGCTATTTGTATAGGTTCTCAATTGTGTTTGCATAAGTTTTTGAGAAACCTTGCAGGGGGGGGGGGGGGAGGGCATTACAGCGATGAGTTGGCTGTAGAGTTTCAATGTCCCCTGAAGGCACTTCAATAGTTTACTAGCTATATACTTAGAGATTGTCATCTGCATTCTCCATACTGTGGTATTTATGCATCCAATGATGCTATAGCAAAATTTCTGTTTTGGAGAGATGGCTTGAGAGAACCAACCTTCTGGTTACAATCTGCTCTTCGCATGAGTGCTTTCGTGTAGTTGGGCCGAAGCTCTAGTGCAGCATTACAATCCTCAAGAGCTTTTTCCCATTGTCGTAGCTTCAAGCGACAAGCTGCCCTGTTGCATAGCAGCACAGCATTTGATGGATCACTCTCGAGGCCCTCGCCATAAGCTGCACAAGCTTCAAAGTATTTCCCCGATTCGAAGAGCTCATTCCCCGATATGCGGGCTGATCGGACCCCACAGGCCTTTCTGAAAAGGTTTCCAGTATCTGCCTTCCGAGAATCAATGTGAAACGCCGATTTGGCTGCTTCCACCGCCTCATCAAATCTGCCCCGAAACAACCAATACACATGATAAAGCCCGTCTTCCGGTAGCTAGATAGCAGGGCAATAGCAATCGTGATGCGACAAGCACAATGTGGATACATTCATGCTGCACTGTTAATGAGCATATGCAAAAGTACCGAATATATCATAATGGTAGTATAAGCACAATCTGAATGCATTCACACACAATAAACAAGCAAATGCAAAAGGCGCATGCATATCATATAGTACCAGATATACTGCATAATTTGCTATCATATGGCACCTCAAATTTGCCTGGGAGAGTATATTTCATGACAGAAAAAAGAGCCCATATCATATAAAAAGAACAACATGTATGCATGGTTGATTCTGCCCTTAAGTTCTTGTTGAAAACCATTTAAATGATCATTACATCCAACATACCGGCCAAGTGCCAGATCTACTTGGGCTCGAATCATGAGAATGAAGGAATCCTGGGGTGTGATCCCAAGCTTTGCTAACGTCCTTTCAACATCCAAAGCTTTGGGCAGGACAATGTCGGCCTCTTCAGGCTTGTGAAGCTTCAACAAAGCTTCAGCTTTATAACCAAGCACCTAAAACCCAATCACGCATGAAAAAAGCTTTTAAGAGAGGAACGAACGATGGTAGTAACACAATTTGAAGAGACTGCTTCCTGCATAAGATCGAAAGCAAAACCTGAGGTGCCGAATCTGCTCCTGACAAGATCGCAGCTTCGCTCTCCCTCAGAACGGCATTCCAATTGCCAACCTTCCTCATCTCTATACACTTGGAGATGTGCCTTTTCACATCTTCGACTCGTTTTAATCCAGCCGAATCACTGGGCTCCCGAGCCGCTTGAGAATGCAAGCTCGATCTCTCCACAAGCCCCAATCTAGATGCATATGGACATGCAAACCATGACTATATGATACCAAAAACTATGTATACACACATACAGCTTTCCTCTGCATACACGCATGCATATAGGTGCCCAGAACATGGTATCCAAAGTACGTAGTAAATTTTCACACACATAGGACCCAGTCTTAGAACAACAAAGCCAAGAAAGCTCTTTACCTAAGATACAAAGATGCGGCCCTTTGATGGGCCCGAACATACGATGGATCAAGCTTGATAGCCTCTTCACACTCGTACACTGCTTCAGGGAGCTGGCACAACCCCACGAGCGCCGCAGCTTTGTTGCCCCGATACGAGGCTTGCCCAGGGGATAAAGCAATAGCTCTCTGGTAGAGTTTCAAGGCATCAGCGAAGCACCCTCTCTTATACAGCTCGTTGCCTATGTTCTTCACTTCTTCGGGATTGCTACAACCCAAGCCCCGCTTCACTAGGCTGTGATCGCTGTTGGGATCGCAAGAAGAATCCATGGGGTCTCTGTGGCCAACACTCGGATTGTTCAGGCTCGAGATGCTCCCATTTGCGCTTGAATTAGGTTGAGTAGTGGCATTATAGTTGGGATTGAGGATGTTCCCCATGGTGTAATCCATCTTGGCATTGATACGAGAATTGGGGTTTAGGGCAGTGGCGGAAGTATGTACAGTGTGACCATTCGAATTCGCTTTATACAAATTGCCCGAAGAGCTAGGGGCAGACCTAGGTGGGCTGCCCGAAGAGGGTCTTACCTTGTTCCTTCCTTCGAATGAAGCTCTTGGTGTAGACCCACCTTTTGAACTCCCGCTGCTCGAATCAGGCGAGGCCTTAGGAGAAGCATGTGCATGATTGGTGCTATTAGCTTTCCCAAAACCACCCACGATCCTTGTGCTCAGGCCAAGCTCGCCCGAAGTTCTTGGGCTGGAGCTCGAGCTGTTCGAGGAAGCATGGCCATTGTGGTGAGAACTCGTGTGGAAGAACTCGCCCGAATTGCTCTTTGGGGCAGGCTTGTTCACGATTGCAGCGCCGATGTGGAATTCGCCCGAGTTCTTCGGAGTGGATGACGCCGATCGGCTTCCTTGATTCAGGAGAACCGTCTTACCCCCTCCCCCTCCAACATAGAGGCCACTACTTTGATGACTTTGATGATGATTTTGTTGTTGGTGGTGGTGGTGTTGTGGTTGTTGGCGATCAACGGCTCTTGATCGATCTTCTGAATGAGTATTAGGAAGATGGACTGCCCTCGTGCGATCCTCGGTTCGAGGCTGATCTACAAACCTCGAATGATGATCTTGTTGCTGGTGATGATGATGATGTTGTTGTTGTTGATGCTGTGGATGATGATGATGCCCTATGACTTTCGATCGATCTTCGGTTCGAGGCCTCGAAGATGGAGGATTGGCTATGCCCACCATGCCATTCATCTTTCTAGCCCCGCCTCAGTTTGAATCCAACCTGCATTACTGGCTCTGACCTTCTTCCCTTCCTCTTCTCTGAACCCTTGCTTCCCTATCCCCACACCATTTTTGACATAGAATTGTGTGTTAATTATCCAAAATGCAGAGAACCTCCTATCTATCCATCTACCAATCCACCTGTTTATCCATCCACATACATACATGTACACATACATCTACATATACTTGCAGATTCATCACAAAAGAAAATGAAAAATGTTGCAATTTCTGAAAGAAGCTTTCCATCTACCTATCCACCTGCTTATCAATCCACATGAATACATGTATATATATACACCTATAAATACCTGCAGATTCCTCACAAAAGAAAATAAAAAATGTTGCAATTTCTGAAAGAAGCTTCTCTCCCCCCTCCCCCCCGAAAAAAGGATGAAAACCCCATATAGGAGAAGAGCAATCGGAACCAGAAAAAAGAAAACAGAGATGAGAAAATGGCCAAGAAAACAATTTAGACAGCTTCTTCTTTTCTTCTTTTACTAACCTTTGATTGAAGTTGAGGGTGAATCGCCTGCCGAAATTCAGAGTCCACATGTGAATGTGCTGAGAAGTTAGGGCTGTATGCAAGGGAGAGGGCATACCATGGAGGGGCAAACGGAGAGGATGAAGGTTAGGGCTGGGTGAGGGCTAGGTTAGGGTTAGGTTAGGGCTGGGTTAAGCCTAGGTTAGGGCTGTGTTAGGGCTGGGGAAAAGAGTGAGGGTAAGGCTAGGGTTAGGGTTAGGGTTGAAGGTGTGATGGATTAGGTTAGAGATGGAAGAGGGAGGATTGAAGATGGGGCTAGAGCTAGGGCTAGGGCTAGGGCTAGGGCTAGGGTTAGGGTTAGGGTTAGGGTTAGGGTTGAGTTGTGAGGAAGAACAGGGGGTGAAGACACAGGAAAGTAGGGTTAGGGTTAGGGTTTGGGAGGCAGACCTGTGGATGCAATGCAGGTTTGTTAGTTGAGCTCTAGTTATGGTGGAAGCTCCGCGCCACAGAGAAGAAGAAGGAAGAAGAAGAAGAAGAAGAGGAAGAAGAAGAGGAACAGGGGAGGAGAGAGAAAAAGGAGAGAGGTGGAATTATGAGCCTCTCATTCTCTCTCCTTCCCTTTTTCCTCTCTCCTCATTTTATTTCTCCAAAAACTCAAAATCACACATATTTATTAGAAAACCAGAACAAAAACAAAAACAAAAAAGAGAAACAAATTCCCTTCTGTTTTTTGTTTTTGTTTTTGTTTGTTTATTTATTTGTGGAATCCTCAAACCCTTGTGTGGCAAGCAGATGATGATGATGATGGTGAGGGCTTGATCTATGCAGATGATGATGAAGGGCCTGATTAAGGCAGATGATTAGGGCTTGCTTAGTGCTGATGAATCAATCAGGGCTTGATTAGTGCGGGTGATTAAGGCCATGATTAAGGATCGATTGTGAGACAGAGAGGGAAGGAAATCAAGTGATTAACACAAATAGAAAAACTGACAAGGGAAGGAAATCCGGTGATTAGCAAATCAAGCGATTAACAAAAAAAACCTGGGCTTAATTTCCTAATCGCATCTGTTAACGTCCCCTAAATTTCAAAAAATTACATGCTTGACGCTGACTTCTATCACTAAATCGATCAATTCCAAATTTCGCTTCTCGCGAATTCGATCGCGTCCTTCCTCCCAGCACGACTCGCTTCCATCTGTCTCGTCTCGTGTTTACTTTAATCGCTTTCATAATCTTCGACCCGCTGCTAAAAAAACTCGATTCCCCTCGCTGTATTCGATTAACAAAAAAGGAAAACTAACAAGGGACGGAAATCGAGTGATTAACATAAAAACCTGGGCTTAATTTCTTAATCGCATTCGTCGACGTCCCCTAAATTTCAAAAAAATTACACACTGACGCCTACTTCTATCGCTAGATCGATCGATTCCGAATCGCTTCTCGCAAATTCGATCACGTCCTTCCTCCCAGCACGACCCGCTTCCATCTCTCTCGTCTCGTGTTTATTTTAAATCGCTTTCATAATCCTCCGGCCCTCGCTGTATCCGAGTAGCAGAAAGCTAGAAAAATTCCAGCGATCTAATTATTAATCCGGTGTGTAATCAAGTGATCTGATTATTCGAGAGATGGGGAATGGGGCCGTTAATCTGTTAAAATTTCCTAAGACTTAAACAGGCGTTAAAATATAATTAAAATAAAATTTATTGGGCGTTTTTTTTGGATTAAATGGATTAATTAGAGAGGCGGAGCCGCCTGCTGAGCTGGCAGGTTGGGCCCACGTGGCACGCCACGTCACGTGCGCTTTCCACGTCATCATCCACATGCATGCGGAATAACGCCCTCCCATTTTCTCCCATCTATTTATTTATTTATTTATTTGTGAATAATTCTTTTTTTTCCCGCCCTCCCCTTTTTTAATAAACTTCCTTTTATTTATTTTATTTTATTTTATCTTATTTCGATTTTTAATAAAAGAAAAAGAAAGGAAAAGAAAAACCAGCAACAACAGAACGCGTGCGCTGTTCTTCTCGGAGTTTTAAATATTTCCTGCATTTCTTCACGAATTATAAAAACAAAACAAAACAAAAAAAAATCCCCTTTTTCGTTACACATTTTAGAAACAAAAACAAAAGGTTTTTTTTTTTGTTTTCGTTTTTTTGGATTTTTGTTCTTTTTTTCGATGCGTTTTCGTTTTATACATGGATTAATAATTCATTTACGTGGAAAAAAGAAAATGGCATAAAATCCAGCGAAAGATTTTTGGAGGTTTTGGCAAAATACACACAAAAAATACCCTTCAAAATATGTAATTGCCAAAATGCCCCCCAAAAAAATATCATCATAAAGTTAATATCATGGTGAATATGCAAAAAAAAACATGCTTATCACAGCTACAGAATCATGTATATGTGTGTGTGCATGCATGCATGTATGTATGTGTGTGTGCATGTATGTATGCATGCAATCATGCATGTATGCATGCATGCATACATGTGTGTATTGTTACGTTTCTCGTATTTATTCAAAATGGCCTGTGCTCTAGCTCCATTGAACTTTTCTGGCCTCTGATTTCGGCTCGGCTTAGCTGAAAAAAGGAGAAGCAGAAGCAGAAGCAGAGAAACAACAACAGACGGAAGCAGAGTTAGGTCAGATTCCAGACATCACATGATTTTGTAGAGAAAGCTTCCAAAGCAGAAAAAGTCGTTTCCATTGGGGAGCACGTGTGTGTGCCTGCATTGCCTGTTTCAGACAAATCTAATGAGCAAAATGCAAAAATGTCCAGCCGGCCATTATAGCACGTCCACAGGATCGAAGCGATGACATTCTGGCAGCAATAACAATAACAATAATGATGATGATGATCATCATCATCGTTGTAATAGCGATACGAGTAGACATTGACGGGATTGGTTTCCCGTGCGTCTCGATACATCTGCAAAGTCAGTCGGCCCAAACCAGGCCCATCTGTTTCAGCGGCCCAGCAAGGGCTTTTTCAGCAGACGACGAAGTGCGCCGGAGAAGAGGAGGGGCACTCCTGCGATTCGTAGAAACTTTAACAAAAAACAGGAAAGAAAGAGCGATATATTGATGTCTGTTCAGCCCAATATGACCCATCAGACAATGTGCACAGTGGTGTTTGTATGCATATATATCATCAACAAATGTAATATAAAATCTGTTACCATCCAAAGTCTCAGAAAGGGATTGGAAGAACATACATGAGGTTAGGAAGGGGGGGGGGAGGGGCATTTTCACAAATATAGAAAGTGTGTCTATCTTCTTCTTTCTTTGACCAAGGCTATGGTGGACCTGCTTTCTCGGAGTTTTACAGTTGGATATGCCGGACAACGGAACAGAACAGAACGAGAGCACCTCGTGTCTTTTGTCCTAATTTAAGGTAACCGCATCTGAAGGCATGGCATTTTCCGCGATAATCCCCTTCTGGCCTGCGTCGAGGAGGAGCGAGGGACAAACACACACGATGCATACAGACTGGCAATGATCTGGCTATGGATTGGTCGAAGAAGAAGATGATGAAGAAGAAGAAGAAGAAGAAGTTGTTAGTAAGAGTAGGAGGAGTAGGTAGGGCCATGCATGGGAGCTCCGCCGTCGAAAAGCCGACTTGGCCTCAACCAACAACATCTAAGAAAGCAGAAAGGCTCGATACGATACTGTGGGTCAGTCGCCACACACTGCGCCGGACGAGTGACGCAGACAGATACAGATAACTGTTACAGAATACAGATACAGATACAAAGAGCCGCTTTCCTTTCCCTGCATGCAATGCAACAGCTCGTGACCAGCCAGCGACGCCACCAACAATAATTCATCCCCGAGGGCTTCACCTGCAGCAAAAGCCTCAGGCTGCTAAGCGACAACCTCCATACAGACAAACAGATAGCGAAACAAGCCTTTCGAATCTAATCAGGGTTTTTTTTTTCTTTTAGGTTATAAGTTCTAACTAACTATACAAACCGGCTGACAAGCTGGCGTTGCGCTGGACATAGAACCCCATACCCATCTGTTAAGCCAGTCTTCCTTCTGCTCGCACGTAACGGGACAAGACAAGACAGAGACTCCCTGCTTGCTCGATCTTAGGGTTTAGGGTTTAAGGTTTAAGTTTGAAGGTTAAAGGCTTAGGGTTTAGCCCACATCTGGATCTACTGGCGCTTATTAAAGAATCACTCGTCGTCCTCCTCCTCCTCCTGTACATACTCTGTCTTGTTGCCTTAGTTAATGACCTTTTGTTTCTGTCACCTGTCAAAGTCCCTAGGGGGGTCGGCATTAAGGGCACGGGACCTCTGTGCGAACCCTGTGGGCTTTTGTACAACCTCTGGATCATGTACTGCTGTGTATCGAGCCACTGAGGACACGTTCCTGTCGCTGTGAAAGATAACGATTCATAAGATCGACAAGACCCCTGATAATTCTGCTCCGTGGTCTGAAGGCATGCTTCGACGAGCAGAGTCACCAGAACTTGCAGTCGGATGTTGGGTGCGGTGGCAAAGAGCTTCCTATACTGGGGAAAGCACCAGCCCGACTCGGCTTCTACACTTGTTCTGTGGCCACTCAGAGTGATTTGTCTTCACCACACCTTCTGCAGACAGACATCTGCTTCCCAGGCCCCAGAGTCGACGATTCCTGTCTCTGCCTGCAAGCCAGCACAGAATAGCACCTTCATTCCATCCATGAATCAAAGCACCTGATTCTCTCCTTGAACCCCTTCTTCTTCTCTTCTGCCGATTTGCGGATCTCTATAAGCCTTCTCATCAGTCTATCTTTCTCATCTATCCATCCAACATCGCTTTTGCCGTGCAATTCATGTTTACGTGACGATTTTTGCAACCCCAATGGCAGCATCATCTTCCAATACAATGCTCCAAGGAACTCAACAAAAGGAGGAGGAGGAGGAGGAGGAGAAGAAGAAGGAGAAGAAGAAATAAAAGAAAATTCATGCTTTTTCTTGATCATTTCCTGTCGCGGGAATCAAAATGGAGAGCTAATTTCTCTTCTTTCTTTTCTTTGTACATGGTTTGTCTTTCAAACCTTCCTTTTCTTTCTTCTTCTTCATCATCATCTTCACCATCATCATCATCATCATCATCATCTTCTTCTTCTTCTTCTTCTTTTGTCATAATGATTTTTACCTAGGGGTTTTGCTTCACTACCTCAGCAACACATCGAGAGGACGCCGAAATGTGTTTTGAGCCGTTCATCCAATATCACAGCCTCTCTACCATCAAGGGACAGATCAGAGTCCTTGGAGAACGGCGGATTTCAACTTCATATATGAGGGTTGGGAAAACACGACGAACATGGAAGAGCTCGAAATATGTTCTAGACTGTCACATCTACACCATTTGTATCGCGCTTTCGCCTCTGCAAATAGCAATATGCTTTAGGAGAAGAAGAAACTATCCATGTATCATTGAAAGCTTCTCAATCTAGATTCATTTCTGGGATAATAATGCAACGAAGCCTTACTTACCTTTGCATGCGTGAAAACACTCGAATGCTCAATATCTTCAGCATCATATCGATTCCATCTGCCACTCCCCATCTGTTTGATCAACCAGTCGATAAATGTAAGGTGAGAAAACGTAAGCATTATTAAGCATCCTAATCTTAATAAAAAAAAATGGGTTCAACAGTAGATAGATGTAACCAGAAAATAGTAAAACATTGTTAAACACCTTAATCTTTATCAAAAATGGGTTCAATTGTAGATAGATGTAAGCAAGAAACAGTAAGCATTATTATTAAGCATCCAAACCTTTATAAAAGATGGGTTCAACTGTAGACAGACGTAAGCGAAAAACAGTAAACATTATTATTAAGCATCCAAACCTTTATAAAAAATGGGTTCAACTGTAGATAGACGTAAGCGAAAAACAGTAAGCATTTGTTAAACATCTTAATCTTGATAAAAAAATGGGTTCCAAGTTTGCATGCATTTGATGTAGGCATGTGTGTCAGTATAACTCCTTGCATGTGCATTTATGTATCCACATTCGCGCATCCATCCATGCATTTATGCATCCAAGTACTCCCATCAATCTATGTCTAAATATAGATGCGTCCAAATACTCACATTCATCCATCCATCCATCCATCCATCCATCCGTGTAAATGCATTGATGCATCCATGCGGTCACATCCATCCGCCCATATGTGTATGTATATGCATTGCTGCATCCATGTGCCCACACTCACCTATGCTTGCACAAACATACGCATCCATCATGCATCTATATAGACAGATAACATGATTCTTGAAACCGATTTTGGTTCGAAGTTGAGAAACGCTTCAGCTAAACTGTTTCATGAATGTGCAGCATTGTCTATATGCACATGCATCCACCCATCCATCCATCCATGGGGGGTGCATGCATGAACCCATCCATTCAGTAATGTGTATGCACTGATATATACAACCATGGATGTGCATTGGATGTAGCCAACCATGGAACCATCGAGCTTTCCATGTGCGAATGTAACTTTTTGATCAAGTTACATGCATATAGGCACATCTTCATTCATGGAAGCATGCATGCATCCAACCACGGAACCACCCAAATATCTGCACATATCCACACATTCATGCATTCATGAAATGCATGGATGCATGTACGTAATGCATATAACATATGCACGTAATGTATGTATGTGATGCTATGCAATTATGTATGTAAGGTATGCATATACGGATGTAATGTATATATGCATGCACGTATGCACACATGTATGTGTGTATGTATGCATATGGGTGGGTTGCATTCACACAAAAGAAATAACACCGAAAGACAGACAGGAGAAACAAAACATAATACAGCATTCCATAAGCATGGATAGCAGAGGGATCAAATGGACCCTTCCTGATAGATAATTGGGTTAAGCAAATATACTGTCTGAATGCAGAGCAAGTAAAAAGCCTAGAGATGCAGTAAACTACGGAGAGCGAAGGTTAGGTCAGACAAAACAAATCTTAAAAACAGAGGCTTGATGAGCATAACATAGGATTCGGATTGAAATCAAAACAACCCAAGTCCCACAGAAAAACTGACACGCTCCTTGGGTTAAGTCTGGAACAGAAAAATCTACTGTAAAAAGAAATAGCACGTTGATGATTCTAGGGTTCTCTCAAAAGAGGAAAACCTAACGCAGAAAGCAGCTTCGATTCTTTTCGCTCTCGATTTCCGCGATTGCAGAAGCTTCGTGGAAATGGTTGTAGAGTTATCTCGGAAGGAGAAAAGTTCAAGACAGCATCACAGAGAATGTGAAACAGAGGAAATTTTGTGCACAGAAAACTTCATGGCTCACAGAACTAGGGTTTAGAAGAAGGTACACTATGGGTTCAAACTTAATAGAAGAAAAAATTATGCAGACATTTTCCTTCAATAGCTAGGGTTTAAGAGAAAACTGTGTACCAGAACAAAAACAGGGAAGACGCACAAATTAGTGTTTTCTCTGAGAGAACCCTAATTTAAGTTTACAGGTAAGGAATATGAAATGAGATCACAGGGAAATTTTGTTCATACAAACTCATGGGAAAGAGCAACTAGGGTTTTAAGGAATTTCGATGAGTGTGCTGAAAGAAGCAGAAGAAGAAGAAGAGAGATTAGGGTTAAAGCAAGAACAAATCAACTGGAGCTGAGAATAACTGAGGGGAAATGTATGTACAGTAGTAACAAACCAAAAGGTTATGGTTTGGGGAATGAAAACAATGCGCACCAGCAGAGAAGAATAGGGTAGAACAGATAAATTAGGGTTTACAGATAACAGGTACAGCAGTAGCAACAACGCAAAGAGAATACATCAAGAAAAAACAAAAGCAGGGTTTTCAAACAAATGTGGTATCTGGGAAGAAGAAGAAGAGGATGATGATGATGACGATGACTACGACGAATTAGGGTTTGAAAGAAGAGAGGAGCAAAACCTCGGATCAGAGAAAATCCGCAGATAGAAGAAGACCGTGAATTAGGGTTTCAAAACCAAAATGTGGGATCTTGGAAGGCGACGACGAAATGCGAGACGAACAAAACTTAGGGATATGAAAGAAAATCCGCAGATAGAAAAAGGCCATGAAATTTAGGGTTTCAAAGCAAAACGTGGGAGCTTGCAGGGCGACGCGGAGATGGAGAATCCGACGCAGGAAAACTTGAGACGGATGAAGATCGACGCAGAGAGAATGTCATGAAAAGGAAGCCAGGATTTTCAAAACAAATGTAGCATCCGGGAACAAGGAGGAGGAGGAGGAGGAGAAGAAGAAGAAGAAGAAGACGCAGAAGAAGAAGAAGAAGAAGAAGAAGAAGAATTAGGGTTTGAAAACAGACAACAACAACAACAACAAAGAAGAAGCAGACAACAACAGCGGAAGTAGCCATGGAAAGGCAAATTTCACACACGCAGAGACATTCCGAGACAAAGCTGTTTACCTGGGATGCACGAGGAGGACGAGGAGGAGAAGATGAAGAAGAAGAGAAGGATTGCGCCATAGCTGAGGGCAAGAATCGAAGGAAACGCTCAGTCGCTCTGCGATCGGGGGGGGGTTTTTCTCTGCAGCGCCTCATGTTTCTTTCCTCTGTGTGTTCTTCTGTTTTTCGGACGGATGGGAGAGACGACAGGGGATGGCGCCACGTGGACGCATCGCAGCCGTCGGATCGCCCCCTCCTTTTTCTCCTCTCGTCTTATACGGACATACGGCCCCGTATGCGCGGCCCATACGGTCCGTAGCCGCACGTGGGCGTCGGGGCAGACGTATTTTATACCCTCGTCCGTACGCCTGTACGGTACGGGCACATGGATGCATGCATGCATGCATGGGGCCGCGCATACATACATATACACACATGCAACGCGGATGTATTCATACGGGCCCTTGCATGCATGCACGCATGCACGTGTGTGTACGCATGTGTGCATGCATGTGTGGATGTGTACGCATGTGTGCGTATGTGTGCCTGTATGTGTGTATGTGTGCATGTCTGCGTATGTGTGCATGCATGTGTGTGTGTGTGCGTATGTGTGCATGCATGTACGCATGTTTGTGTATGTGTGCATATACATGCATGTACGCATGCTTGTGTATGTGTGCATATACATGCATGTACGCATGTTTGTGTATGCGTGCATATACATGCATGTATGTGTGTTTGTGTATGTGTGCATATACATGCATGTATGTATGCATGTGTATGCGTGCATATGCATGCATGTATGTACGTTTGTGCATGTGTGCATATGTGTGTATACATGCATGTATGTGTGCGTATGTGTGTATGCATGTATGTAAGCTTCAGCTTCAGTTTGGATCTGGCTTTGGCTGCAACTTCTTCAGCTTCAGTTTGGATCTGGCTTTGGCTGCAACTTCTTCCGCTTCAGTTTGGATCTAGCTTGGCTTCAGCTCAAAATCTGCTGGACCCGTGTTTCTCTGATCTGTGCTCGATTCTCGGCAGCCTTGCTCATTATGCCTCTTCTGTGTCCTGACTTGCTCCCGTATATATATATGATCGTTGTCCGTATATAAGCCACACCTGGCTACGGGGAAGTCTATCCAGAACCCTTTGTCTCTTCTCTCTTGGCCAGAGAAGCCAAAGCAGAGAGCTTGTTTTTCTCTGTCTCTGTTGGCCTTTGTTTTGTCTGACCTCTCGATTGTTTGATGTCGATTCGATCAGGGGCAAGGAGGGGGATCTCGTCCTTGCCCTCTCGTCACGTGCTCGTTCCCTCGTTATTATGGCGATTCCTTTTTCTGACAGTTGCAGCTCTCTCCTGCTCTCGTGAAGCTCATCTGCCAAAGAGCTAGGACCCCACTTCAACCCAGAAGTAGCTTCTTGATCAAGCGAGCCCCTCTGAGGCAGCTGGCGAGGCGATCGATCTCTCCATTTTCCCCATAGCCTTGATTGTTGTATCCCAACCATCATTTGCATTGCCTTCGGCTACACATCTATCGCGTCTGCTGCCCATGGCTACGATGGCAGCATAGAGAGATCGAGCAGACTACGGAGATGTAACCCAGCGATAGATGAGTTTGGCGGTAAATCCAGTGGCTCTGTAAAGTTCTCGCGTAGCTGCTGCTGCTTCCGGACGGACATGAATCAGAAGAGGCTACATACATCACCCGACGATGACGATGATTGCCCATAAACATACATGCACTGCTTAGTCGCATCACCGCCATCATCGTGTCACAGCATCACCATTGTCAACATCGACGACAACATCATCAGCAACAACATCTTCGGTAGCGACTTCTCTCCTGTTCTGGATTTGGATGATGGGACCATGACAGTGGTCGCTCGAGGCTGGTAAAAAAAAAAACCAGGTCTGTTTTGTGGGAACAGAGCTCGAGCATGGGCCAGGGAGAGAGGTGCCAGGGTTTTGCTTCTCCTGTTTCTCCCTCCCTCTCCTTTCTGTTCTCGTGTCTGGTTCTCCTGTAATGTCTGGTTGTTTTTTGAAGCTTAACCAGCGGTGCTTGCGACAACTGGCCAAATGCAGGTAACTGGTTTGCTCACTCACTGTTCATTGCAGAATCAACCCAGGCATAGACAAACTGCTCTATCCCTCATAGAGTGATGGATGCAAATGATAGATCTGGATTGGTCATCATCTGGAGAGAAAACCGGAGGAAAATGCATCAAATCGAGCCCAGACTTCCAACACAAACCGATGCAATGCGGTGGAAGGAGGTGAAGGAAATAAATAAATCAATAAACCCAGATAGCCGTTGAACGGATCAGAGCCAGCATCATTGCAACACCCTCTCCTTCTGTCCCTTTACCAACCAAGGCTTGTTCCTGATCCCTTTGTCGGGGGCCTTGATGTTGAATATGGTCATATATTGGTTGTATTCACATTGTCCCTCTTGTTCTCCTCGATTACTTGTGGTCAGTTTGTCTCAGATCTGAAGCTCCATTACTTCGGATCTCTCGTCATTCACTTGCCTCAATGTGTGTACTTGTCTTTTATTTTTCATCATACTGGTATTAACAGGGTGCATTTTACGAATTGATCCAGCATGAGCAACTACAAACTGTGCTTTGCTGATTCAAAGTTCCATACAAAGTTGAATCTTTGCGTGAGCCTAGATACTTAGACTAGCATATTGTGGTATAAGCTGCTTACAAGCCGTAAAACATTTCAGAGCTGGAACAACTTGTGTCAACCGGTTTGCGTACTTCATCTTCTATCGGCATGTCACGATTTTGTACATACTATCGTTGGCTTCTGTTTGCCCGACGACCTCTTCCAACACTCGACTAGCGCCTGTGTTTCCTTCGGTTTCCTTGAGGTCTTGGGCAGGGTTTCCATGTCCAAGCCTCGGACACAAGGGAATCTCAGGAAACAGTCAACAGGAAAGACAATCGACGACTCCCACCATGTTCTCATTGCGAATTCGATCTCGATCCGATCGAACCCGAACCGAACCAACGCCCACCATGTTCTCGTTGTGAATTCGATCTCGATCAGATCAGATCGAATCGAACCCGAACCCGAACCGAACCGAACGCATGCATCGATCGATGTGCTGCGCACTGTACATACGTACGCGCACACGGGTCTGGAATCCGGATCCTCTACAGGTCTCATCTTTCTTGTTTTTCATGTCTTGGCACACGCTAGGACTCGAGAGGGTTTAGGGTTTCTGACGTATGTGGATGGGTTTCTACAGGATTTAGGGTTTCGGGTTTCGGGATCTTGAAGTATGCATATATGGGTTGCCATAGAATTCAGGGATTCGAAAATGTAATGCATATGGAGATTTGGGGTTTAGGTATGCATATATGGATCGCCACAGGATTCAGGGATTCGAAATATGTAATGGAAATGGGGATTTAGGGTTTAGGGATCTTGAAGTATGCATACGATTCTCCGTAGGATTTAGGGTTTAGGGTTTGTAAAATATGCAGAAGGGTCTCCGTAGAATTTATGGGTTGGTTCTGACACCCATATACGTCTCCACAAGATCTAGGGTTTGGGGTTTCTGACAGATGCATATGGGTCTCCATAAATTTAGGGTTTGAGGTTTCTGAAGATGCAGATGGGTATCCATATGGTTTAAGGTTTAGGGATTCTGAAGATGCATATAGGATTTAGGGTGTAGGGATTCTGAAGATGCATATAGGATTTAGGGTTTAGGGATTCTGAAAATGCATGTAGAATTTAGGGTGTAGGGATTCTGAAGATCATACAGGATTCAGGGTTTAGGGATTCTGAAGATGCAGATGGGTATCCACAGGATTTAGGGTTTCTGAAATAGGCATATGGGTCTCCATAGGATTTAGGGTTTTCTGAAAGGTGCACATGGGTTTCCATAGGGTTGAGGGTTTCTGAAATAGGCAGAGAGGTCTCCATAGGATTTAGGGTTTTCTGAAGGGTGCACATGGGTTTCCATAGGATTCAGGGTTTTCTGAAATAGGGTGCATGTGGGTTTCCATAGGGTTTAGGGTTTCTGAAATAGGCATATAGGTCTCCATAGGATTTAGGGTTTTGTAGAGTGCCCAAATCAAGGTTTTCCGTCCGATCATCCATCACCTGTCAGCGGAGTTCAGGATTTAGGGTTCTCTGCGTCCTCCTCTCCCCGCAACCCTAAGCCACAGAGCCCCCCAAGAAACCCCTTAATACACGTGTATAGTACACAAGCAACAGTTTTGTGGTTGGATCCATGTTGGGAAATGTAAACAAGGAAGACAGTGCTTCCATTGGAAAAGAAAAGGAAAGGAAAGGAAAGGAAAAGGAAGAAGTTCTCTCTCTCTCTCTCTGTCTATCTATGGCTGGATCGAGCTCCCTGCTGACATTTGCAGGTACTTATGCCTTCTCTCTCTTTCTCTCTGTTTTTGCAGGTTTTAGACATGTAAAAATAGATATATACATTGTGTGTATGAGCGAGGCCATGCCAGAATTTCTGTTCTTCCTCTTCACTGATCTGTTCCTACAAGTTTCATACTTCCCCCCTCTTCTCTCTCTCGATGATCTGGTTACATATTCAGAATTCGTCGCTCTTATCAAACCCTTGGAAGTTCTAGCTATAGTTAGTACATCATCGAATGTCTTTTTAATCAAAACACACACACGGAACGAACCATCGTTTATATATAGATCAGTGCTGATGTTTTTTTATTTCTTTGGCTCGGATCATCTCAAGAAAATTTGATGTTAAAACATTATCCCTTTTTTTTTGTGGGCACTATTCGTCTCTGATAATCTACTCACCTTATCTTCCTTCATTCTAAAGTATGCGGTTCTATAGGTTCAACTTCTTCCGAATACAGATTTCAATGTTTTATGAAGACATTCTATCCTATTATGTAAATAAGACTTGGAAGCTTTGATTTAGCCTTTTCAAAGAAATATTCATAAAAAGAATGTTTTTTTTTTGGTACCTTATAAATATTTCTTCAAGGCATGCTTCCTCTGTCTGTGTGAGGATTGGACGCTTATATTTGACCCGACGAAAGAAAAATGTTGAAATCGTACCTGATTCTTTTTGTATATAATGAAGTCATGCTATCTTCGATCTGTATGAAAATTGGAAACCTCAATCCAGCATTTCCAAGGAAATATGTTTGAAAAAATGCTTGGTTTCTTATGATTCTATGCTCTATACATCAAGATTGGATGCCTAAATCTAAGCTTTTTAAAGAATTATTTTGGGAGAAATTCGTTGCTGTCTCTATGTGTGCAATTGTATCTTCTTTCTATATTTGGTTTGGAAGCTTAGATTCAACATTTTCGAAAAAATTGGAAAAGATAATATTTGGTTTTTTTTGTATATCAAGTTTGAATCTAATAAGCTTCCATCCATATGAGGATTGGAAACTTAGATTCAATCTTTTTAAAAGAAAATTAAGGAAAAACTATGTTAAGATTTTATCGATGCATTCTGTCTTTAAATTGATTTTAGAATTAAGGTATGTTAGATCCAATATTCCCTAAATTTTGAGAACTTTGGTTTCTTTTTATTTGGATGATAATCATTCGCTTTCTTGACAATTTCCTCTTCCATCACTCCAGCTCCGAAATGAAAGAGATGCTAAGCACCTCAATTCCGAATCTGAATGTGTCTTGAATTCTAAACTCTAGAACCGAAACAATTATTTCTGGAATTCATTATGTAGATATTGTGCACTTGGATATTGTATACTTATGGTGGGCGATTTGATTGAGCACTCACATTTTCCTATCATTGATCCCATCTCTATTAGGACTGCTCTGTCAACACTGAGCCTAGTGCAGAATGAATTATCATTTACTTGCCATTCACATACTCAGTGTACAGCGTGTGATATTGGAAAGTTATGGTTAGTTTGCTGGATTGGCACGAAGAAATTCGAAGCGCAACATTCAAACCTCAATGAGCGAGATGTTCTTTTCATCAAAACGAGCTTTTATGACTTGTCAAGCAGTTAGATGTATAGAAGATTAAATACAATATCTCTAGATCCATAGCTCAAATTTGTCCTAACCCATGAACAGTGAGAATAAATGAAAATTCGGTGTATTCGATGCCCTATGCTGAGCACTCGAGTATGGTACTATGTGCGTCTCATTGTGATTAAATTTCTTCATTTGATTGTAGGTTGTATTTGTGATTTCTTGGGCAACTGGGCACGTGTTTCCATGGCATTTTCTTCCCTGTCATCAAGCTTGGCTTCGATTTTGGATTGCCTATGATGAAGCTGGGTAGTGGCACTAGACAAACGACGACACCGTGTGATCCAGGTTTTTGTCAGGAAACAGAGGGATCGTGGTAATAATAAACCATTGGGCTGTACCCCACATCAGAGAGTTGCTTTGATCTCTCTCAAGACTTCAGAAACATATCCATCTTATCTGGGGAGGGGATGAAGAGAGACTGGACCATCGAGCTGCATAGCCATGGCCAACATTAAGGAAAGAAGGAAGAAAAAACGACACATACATTAACATGCTGACTGACTGGATTCTTTTCTATGGTGTTACAAGATCCTGACGATGCATTTGTGTAAGGGGCCCGTTCTTGAATTCTTTTGCATGTTTATGGCCATATCCTTGATACTGTTAGGGTTATTGCGATATTCGTACGGAAACTTTGCAGTTGCAGAGTAAATCCTGCTTGCAGCAAGTTTTGCAGTTCCAGTATCAAAGGCTATACACCAACATGCACAAAGGAATAACAGTTGATTGTAAGATCGATCAAATGAGAGTACAAAAAAGGATGGGCCAAAATCTCCAAATACATGGTAAATGTACCAACTTGGTATTGGCCGAAATTGGTCAAAAGTCTTGGAGTCAGCAGCAAGACGAATAGCCCTGACTTTTCCAAGTGGCTGTCAGGATAGCACATGCTCTTGTTGTGGTGGGGAAATAACAAAAGCACAAGGCATGGGGAACTGGAAGGAGATTTGCGGCACAAACCCTGTAAAAGGCAAAGCTAATCATGTGCAATCACGTCTCTCAAAGTTTGTGTATAGTTTGTTTGTGATCAAGCAATGAGACACAGTGGTGGTTTTGTCGTAGATCAAAGCTTTTGCTTTTTGTTTTGTTCTTTATAAAATAATGCATATTTTATTCTGGGAACACAGGAGGTGCTAATCTGCATCATGGCTGATCACCGTGCCTTGTGATTATTTCTTTGTCAGGAGCATTCTCAAGCTGATTTGGCTGGAATGATGGCAGTGGTGTTTTGTTTCTGCACGGGGGGAGAAATCGAAGTAAAATCCTGTGTATCAAAATGGCTCACTTGCTGTTGCTTTGAAGCTCTTTGGGCTTACCCCATCTGAAGAGAGCAAAATCGAGTGGTGACTGATGCCGCAAAGAGCCAGAGTCTGTGGATCCATGCTCAAAATTGAGGGCATGGTTTTTCTTTTCCAAATGGAAGGTATGCAATGATCCAAGTCATGGCGCATCGGAGCAGATTTTTCGGGAGAGCAAAGCTTTTTAATTTGCTGATCAGGAAAAAGAGAAGAAGAAATGGTGTATATTTTGGGGGCTAAGGAAGGTATCTCAGGGAATGCACCTTTTCCTCCTCTAGAGGGTTAAAAGTCAGATGCTGGTCATATTCGGCCGCCGATATGTATGCGCCTTGGAACCCAAAACATTCCGCGCTCTGTCGATCCGTGGAGCTCAAGTAAGGGCTGCTGATCCCAGCACTACCTTTTGTGGAATCAAAAGCCTTAATGGCAGCAGCATTAGTGCTCTGGGAGAGCTCCATGCCAATGAAAAGGAGGAAGGAAGGAAGGAAGGAAGGAAGGAAGAGCATTGTGAAGGAAAGGATGGATGTGTAGGATGGATGGATGAATGAATCGGATCATCGATCGTGTCGTATTCAGAGGCATCAGATCATCGACTCGGTCGATTGTGTTTGGAGAGCTCCATGCCATGGGAAGGAGGAGGAAGGTTATGCATGAAGGAACAATATCAGAGGCACCAATAATCGTCGACTATGTCGATTATGTTTGGAGAGCTCCATGCCATGGGAAGGAGGAAGAAGGAAGGAAGGAAGGAAGGAAGCAAGGAATGGATGAATGCATGGATGAATTGGATCATCGATTATGTCATGTCGCTGGCACCTCTCCCCTGTTCCCGACGACGCTTTCCTCTTTCTTGTTGTTTTCTTTCCTTCTTTCTGATGAATAATCTCCTTGTGTTTTTTGTATATATATATATATGTATATATAGTTGAGAAGCTCGATCGAATGGATCGACGTCATTACTGATGGCAAAACGAAAGCTGCGAATATAATCTCCTTGTTTTATATATATATATATATAGTCCGAGAAGCTCGATCGAATGGATCGACGTCATTACTGATGGCAAATCAAATTTTGTGGGTTCCCTCGATCTCATCTCCACCGATCGATCGATCGGTAGGGATCTCGGATCGGTGGTGATGGATTCATGTCTCTTTTTCCCCCACTTCCACGTGCATGCGTCGCATGTATAGGCATGAGTGTGTGCATGCATGCATACATACATACATACATACATACACGTATATGCGTGTACGTATGACTATGTATGTGCGTAAATTTGTGGGAGTACGCAATTCTCCACAAGCTTACACAAAGCTCTTGTTATTTTGAGGCTTTGATAGGGCTTAGGGTTTAGGGCTTAGGGTTTATGGTTTAGGGTTTAGGGTTTCTT
>JBBBWG010002225.1:165416-195449 GCA_037176905.1 Azolla pinnata
AAACAGTTTCCACATCGACACCTGACATGAGCACGAGCGAATTCGTCAACACAAAACATACACGCACGCCGCGATTGTGATTGCCTTCCTACATGCAGAATGCGAATGCGAATGCGAATGCGAACGCACGCACGCAGCGATCCAACTTCCACCGATGCGTTGCACGGAGCGAGTTTACACTTCCACCATCCAGTGCATCCGCGTACAACAACAACAACAACAACAACAACTACTACTACTACTACTACTACTACTACTACTACTACTACTACTACTACAACAAAAGCCTCCTCTACTCTTCAAACCCGACAAGCTTTAGACTAGGGAATGAAAAACTCGAGAGAACAACCCCGACCACCCATCGAGAGAAAACTCGAGCAGTCCCGCTCTTTCCACGGAATGAAGACATAGACCAAGGAAGCACAATACAAATACACGAGTGATTTCACAATATAGTTCCATCCAAACTGTAGCCGCTCCCCCCAACAACAACAACAACAACAACAACAACAACAACAACAACAACAACAACAAAAAAAAAAACCTCTATTCCCCACCCAAAGGTGAAATCACAACCCCCCCATCACAAGAAAACTCAAGCAGTCCAGCTTTTATGATGGGCTTTCCAAAGATTGAAAGATACAGTTCAAGGACGCTGAAGTTTGATTTATCGGTGGTGAACAGTACCAATGGGGGGAAAACCAAACCTTGGCCAGAAATACAGTAAATCCATAGGTGTGTGCAGAAAACTCTATTCCCTTGCCCCCCTCCCCCCGCTTGGAAACCCACGAAGCTGTCGCCCACCAAAGATGAAACCACAGCAACGCAGCAACAACAAAAAAAAAAAAAGCACAAGCAAGTCCACAAAATACAGCACCATCCACAGTCACCTACATCTGCACACAATAACCTGCCCCTCGACCCTCGTGAGACAATAACCATGAAAAACCAGCCACAAAGCATTCGACAGCGCAGGTCTACCAAAACCTCCATTCCTACGGAATCACAACGTCACGGGGACCACCGTACCTTCCTTGGATCACCATGCGCATGCGCGCGTGTGTGAAGGAATCAGGAAGGAGGAGGAGAAAAAAAGGAAGGAAAGCAATGGAAGTATCTCTAGGGGGGTGTCCTGATCCCTTACCTGGGTTCCAGCCGACAGCGATTCGCGATCGGACATGTTGAACGTCGGATCCACATCCGCATCGGGCAAGCTCCACCAGATGTTGTGCTTGGGGTTGTAGGCAGTCCAGCCATTGGGGCCCGAAGTGAAGATGAAAACCCAGTGCTCGACGACGCCGTAGAGCCGGCGCAGGCTGTAGATGGATCGGCTCCGCACCAGCTCGCGATACTGCCGATTCACCCCCGCCAGCTGGCCCAAGCCCGAGAGGGGCACGAAGGCCAGGCATCTCAGCGCGACTTGGTCGTCGAGGCCGGGTATGTAGGGCTGTTGCTCCGCCGGGTGCGAATCCGCCTCCGAATGGCTCCGATCCAGCGCATCATCGGATCGGTCTCGATCTCGGTCTCGATCTCTATCTCGGTCTCGATCTCTATCTTGCTCTCGATCTCGATCTCTATCTTGCTCTCGATCTCTATCATGGCCTTGGTCTTGCTCTTGCTCTTGCTCTTGGGCTGTGGACTTCCCATCCCATCGCCGTAGCGCCTCGCCATTGCATGAGCTGTCCGGGTGCGAAACCTCCCCTTGTTGTGGCCACACCTCGCCGTTGCTTGTCTTCGACCTCGCCCTCATCCTCTTCCCTGCTCCTCCATCCATATGCCATGGCTTCTTCCTCCTCCTCCTCCCCCTCCTCCTCCTCTTCTTCTCCATCTCCTTGGCAGCTTCTTCTTCTTCCTCTTCTTCTTCTCCTCCTCCTCCTCCTTCTCCTTCTGCTTCTTCTTCCTCTTCTTTGGGGAGCTTCGGATCCGAAGATGCTGACGACGAAGAAGAAGAGGTAGTGGAGGAAGAAGAAGACAAGATGCTACCCATCCTTCCATCCCATGCCACTCCTCCACTCCTCTCCTTGGAGCTCTTCGCCAGCATCGCACTGCCGCTGCCCTCCGTTCCGTCAAATTCCTGCAGTAGCGACTTCGGATTCGATCCCGATAGCCGCTTTGATCTCTCGTTCATCACCGCGTAGCTCCCCTCTTCTTCACCCTCATCATCATCATCATCATCATCATCATCATCATCATCATTATCATCATCATCCTCGTCTTCTTCTTCGTCTCCTCCTCCTCCATCATCATCGTCGTCGTCGTCGCCGTCGCCTTCTTCTTCTTCTTCTCGATCTTCCCAGTCGCCTTCTTCATCTTCTCCATCTTCTTCTTCGTCTTTGCATAGCAAAGTACATGCATCTGCATCCCTTCCAGCGGGGGGGTTCTTGCTCGCACTTAACCCTAACCTCCGGGATCTGGCGGTTTCCATGGCATCTGCGGTTCCAGTTCTCTTCGAACCCTTGCCCCTTGTTCCCCGAGATCGGCCTCCATCTCTGTCAGGGCCTGAGCCCCCGATGCAATTCCCTTCGAGACAACCATTGACGAGGCCGTCTGATGACGATCTGGAGCCATTAGCCCCTCTTCCTGCAGCCGCGACGACGACGACGATGTTGCCATCGCCGCCTTCGAATCCGGTGCCACAATTCATCTCTGCATCCTCCGATTCTCTGCTGCTACCGTCCATCGATCCCGAGGATCCACCGGCTCCTTTGAATCTCTTCTTCGATCTTCTTCTTCCGATGCCTTCCCTGGATCCCCCCTTCGGGAAGCCGGCGATCGCTTCTGCAGATGCTTCCAGAACAACATCGGAGGCATCGGATCCTCGGATTCCATCTGGTGATGCATCTGGAAAAGCCGCGCTCATACGATCCGATAGATAACCGATCCCGCTCGATGTTGCATGACCAGATCCCCTTCTGATGATACCATCGATCAGATCGGATCCTTTTCCGATGCTGCCATTTGCTGCTACTCCAGATCCCCTTCTGATTCCAATCCCTTCTTCTTCTTCTTCTTCTTCTTCTTCTTCTTCTGCGTCTTCAGATCCTCGGCTGACCCGGTCAGATCTTCTGATGCCGTGTCTTGCTTCTTCAGATCCTCCGATGCCTTCTCCAGATCCTGTTCTGATTCCATTTCTCGCTTCCTCGGATCCTGTGATGCCATTCCGCGCTTCTTTGGATCCTCTGCTGCCTTTGCAAGATCTTCCGATACCGTCCTCTGCAGAGATACTACAAGGAAGACCAGATTCGTCCTCCCCACTGCTCCGTTTCGATCTGCTCAGACTCTCGAAATCGGGCCCTGGTACGAGACGAAGAAGGTCAGAAGAGCTCGCTTTCGTCTTTGCCTTCCTCGTCTCTTCCTCCTCCTCCCGTCTCCCCCGTTCCAGCTCCGCCTCCCTCTTCTTCTTCCTCCTCCTGTGCTTGCTCCTCGTCTTTTGAGCGCTTGAAGGAGAGCAAGGCAGCAGCGCAGCAGCAGCAGCAGCAGCTTGGTTCTGGAAATGGCGGACAGGGCCGTCTCGCATGGTGAAGGAAAGAAACCCTAAACCGAAGAGGAGGAGGCGGAAGGAGAAGAAGAAACAGGCGAGAGGAAGAAACAAAAGGAAGGAACGGCAGCAGCAGCAACAACAACAGAGATGGCCATAGATCTTTATATGTGAAATTGAATCTGAGAGCTCCCGATCTGAGGGAGCTCTCTCTCCTCTCTCTCTCTCTCTCTCTCTCTCTGTGCCTCCTTCCTGATGATGATGATGGTAAATGATGATGATGATGATGATGGTGATGATGAGACGGTGTCTATCTGTCTGATGGGCACAGAGAGAGGGAAAAGGAAACCCTAGAATGGGGGGAATCTAGCTTTTACTGTACGAAGGATGCGAAAGGAGAGAGACGACCCACGGAAGGAGGAAGAAGAAGGAAGGAAGGAAGAAGAAGAAGACGATCTATCTATCTCCGCCATCGCCATAGCTCAAAGCTTCGTCTCTCCCCCAAATCGCCCACCAAGCTTTGTGTCTCTCCCAAATCGCCCACGAAGCTTTGTGTCTCTCCCAAAATCGCCCACGAAGCTTTTGTCTCTCCCAAACTGCCATGGCCCGAATCAATCAGATTAGATCAGATCAGATCAGATCAGACCAGAGATCAGATCAGATCAGATCAGACCAGAGATCAGATCTGGGGCTTTGTGTCGGAATCTGTCCCTCTGCTCAGTTTCAAGATCGGATCAGGCTTCACTCGCGCCCAGGGCCTGTCCTGTGCTCGGTTCTCCGTTCGGATCAAAGCCCGGCCTCGTGCCCGATCTGTAACGTGCTCGGATCTGATTCGGCTTTCTGCTCCGATCTGTCCCACGCTCCGATCATCGGATCACAGGCCTCGTTGTTCGATATGTCCGCTGCTCAGATCATCGGATCATACGCCTTGCGTTCGATCTGTCCTATGCCCCCAGATAAAAAATTGCATGCCTTGTGTCTGATCTAATCCGTCATGTGTTCGGATCAGACCACACGCCTCGGTGCGTTCGATCTGTCGTACGCCCGGATCGGACACATCTGAAACAAAGATCAAGAGTCCTCTTGTGTGATGGGCTTTGATGAGCCATATCAGATCGGGGTTGTGTGCGTGAGAGTCGAATCGACCTAATTACTGTCTGCCCATTTGCCCGTGCTTCTTTTGGGGCCTGACCATTAGACCCATGAGGTTAGATCAAGCTCCTATCTGTCAAATCCACCCAGGAACCTCTGTTTAGGCCTGCATCTGCCCGAGCTTTGGCCATGTTTGCGTGCATTTGCATGTTGAGCTTGGCTTGATCTCGTCCGATTCGTAGACCAAGAACCAGACAACCCCTTATTCGCAAGATGTATCGTGCATTTCTCACCACCGCCTCTCCTCTAAAAATCTTGACTCGGTTGAGCTGAGAATATCCGTCTCTCACGCCTCGCCTGCTTTGAGCCTCGCCGTGATTAACAAATTATTGAGAGCATTAGAGCCCGTCTGAAAAGGTGGTGGTGTTTGACCATCTCACGTATTCGCGGGGACATTGGGGTATAATTGGAATTCCGGGGAATGGGTTCCTGTGCGATGAACTTGGTCGACCACCATGATGGGTGCAGAATATATTGTGGGTCGAAAGAGCGGATCCTCGGTTGCCAGTTTCCGTGGCTATGTGATTCCCAGTTCTGTCAATCCGAGGCATGCGATCAGGGGCAACGGTAAAGTAGAACTTAGGCTTTTTATCACCGAGCTTATATGCCAGTTACAATAAAGAAGAGCTTGTATCTCATCGGAGCAATCGATTCGCCTCTACAGGAGTTGTGTTCGCGTAGCTTCTCGGGGTTTCGCTTGGGCCACGAATTCTGGGTCGTTGGTCGAAGCGAATGGAAGTTGCTGCCTGTGGGGCTGATGAGGCCCACAACTCAAGGTCGTGTCAGGTCCTTAAGACCTGGCTTTTACCCACGAGATTAATACAGCTAGCTTGACCTCTAAACCTAACCAACTTTTGAAACCTGACTTGGGCACTCGCTCCATTTTGACTTGGAATTATCAGCCTCCTAGATGGACATTTCCCACCCCCCCTCTTCCCCCTTTACGAAACATGTTTGAATATGGAGGGCAGAACTGTTGGGAACTTGCGTATCTTTGCACAGCTGCTGCATGCAGTGGATTCATGTTATACGCATCACGGTAATGTTCGGAGCAAAGTTTGTTGCCCAGACTGCTGTTTTAGATGTTTCACGAGGAGGAGAAAAATGTTGTCGGAAATTTCCTCATGGCACATTGACATTTGCAAGTTTTACAACTGATGAAAGGATTTTTTTTGTTGTTTGAGGGCAAAAACCATCAGGATCTGAAAGAGAAACTGAAGGGGATTTCTGAGGTTCAGGGAGTTGGAGGCTATTTTGTGTAGAAATAGTAGAAAGTTCAGAAAACAGAGGAGGGCAGTTTCTGCAATTATGGAAAACTCAAGAAAGAAGAAGAAGAAGAAGAAGAAGAAGAAGACGACGAAGACGACGAAGAGGACGACGAAGACGAAGAAAAGCTTCAGGAACTCCCCACGAAATGCGAGGTAGGAGAACAAGCAGAGAAGGCTCCATTGATTCCTTTTTCTGTTTCCTCCGTCTCTCCTCTCTTTTGCGGTTAGGGTTTCCATTCTTTGTTGGCTCTGTGCTCAGGTCGGAATCGAGAGGTTTTCTGTTTTTTTTTTCTTCTTTTTGCTGCGGGGCTTTGATGTTGTTTTGCTCTCCACCCCTTTTGATGATATGCCAATGGTTTTTATAGCTCACCTGCATTCGTAGATACATACATGGGTGGAACCATCGATGTGAAAGTGTGAAACACAGACACAAACACACGTCAAACACATTCACATGCTTGCTTGCATACATCCATATACACACATACATGCACATTTGTTCGTATACACATAGACATACACATGCACACACACATACAAACATAGCCACACAACCACATGCATACATTCATACATACACATGCACGCACATTATGTGAAAGGATATTCATGAGTGTTTATACTTGCCAAGGAAGTTGTAAAGTCCGCATGGGCTGACATTGAAAACCAGGTTTCCTGCCTGACAATGGCAAGGAGACTTGCTTTCAATGTAAAATAGACGAAAATGGGTTTTTACTTGATGCATAATTAAACTATACGATGGACGTTGCTAGCATCAGCACGTGTACTCCTCCCTTTCTCATTTTTATAAAACTTCTTGAAGATCGTATTACTGTTCTAGATAAGAACTAATGGAAAGACATAAAAATACAGATGTTTGCTAAATCAGGGCCTCGAAAAACATACGCACGTGCATTCAGACACATACATATATATACACAAGTATATGTATATGTACATGTAAACACACTCACAAATATGAAGGCATATAAGAATTCTTACATTGCTTTGTCAGGATCTCAACAGAGTTTCAAAAGCCGCTCATATGTCCTGAAAGATAAAGCAGACAGTAATCACACAATTGTACACTATGGAAGCAGTTGTGGGGTTTGTTCAACTGTAAGTGGAAACAAAGGTGCGTCTGGAATGCATTCTTCTTCGTCGTCTTCACCAGGGAGCCGGAGGCAATGGTACAATAACAGCAGTCAAAATCTTAATAGAGCCTCGCAAAATTATATACGGTTCAGCTCAGACGAACGACGCCATTGGATAAATAATGAAACTTTTTTATCATCACCATCATCATCGTCGTCATCATCTGCAGGTGTGCTTTTGCCATGCGAGTTCCTTCCTACTTTGTTTCTTCTATGTGGGTAAACAATACCCTGGAAAACCCAACTTTTATGGATTTTTCCTACACTTCCTCAATAAAGGTAGAGAAGATCAGTAATATGGGTGTAATGTGGAATCTAGGTGTCCCTTCGGGTATTTAAATGGATGCTATGTTTTTGAACAAAGTGCTTTGGCTGCTCAGATGAATTGTGGGTCTGTGAATAACTTTCCTTTTTCAAATGCATCAAATTGGCGTAGGGTATGCATTATAGGTTTGTTCATAGGCATTTCAGGAGTGCATTATACATGCATACGTTTTTGACTGATGTGCTCATAATTTTGTGACAACGTACCCATTATTCGAAGTGTAATGGAGGGTTTATCTGGTCAGACTTTGTGGCTAGGTTGAATGAAGGATTAGTATTGCAGAAACTATGTTGAATAATGTTGTGAGATGTAATTGGGACAGAGAAAAACGAAAATTTAGATAATCCTTTAGAAGACTTTGTCAGTGTGCTTGAACCTGAATGTGATTTTAGTGGACTCACAGCATAACTGAAATGTGGAACCAGTCATAGGAAGCAATATTATACATCTCTTAAGGAATCTTTGGAGAAGATGCCATCAGCCATGAAAACATATTTGAATTACAGAACATAATGATATTGTTTCACTGCAGCGGAAATGTTTTCTCATAGCCCTATTCAAAACCAATAGAGTTTTTCCATTTGATCATTACATTACCTTGTAGCTACATTTTCAATGTTGATATGATATCGTTTTATGTGGAAGCTATCTGATCTTACTGCAATCAATATTGTCTTATTATTCTGCTTGGTCCTTTCCAATGACCAAGCAGTGGGATTTCCAGCTTCCTAAATCAAGTGATTTTATGGTCTTGCAACTTTTCCAGGTTTCTCTGTGCTCGCAGTGCACAGCGAGAAGTATAGTGAGTTGCACACTATTTTATGTCTTAATATATTTTTATCCTTCATACCTTTTTTCCCTATCCATGATCTCTTCGTCCTGCTGCATATTGCTGAATCAAAGGATTACCAATCTGATTTGTAAAGGCATGTATTCAGTATTTTTTATGAAACCATATGTTGAACTATAAATATTTGTGTACTTTTTTTTTATCTATACATGATCTCTTCATTATGCATGCATATTGCGGAATTAAAGGATTGCCAATGTGATTTATAAATACATGTATTCAGTATTTATTATGGAAGGACATGTTGAGCTATAAATATTTAAAAGAGCATGAAATACAAATTTCTTTCATGTCCTTTGTGTAGTGGAAATTGTACATTATATGATATAAAAAATATTAAAAAACATTTCTGGGTATTGTCCTATGTAATAATCTGTTGGGATATGATTTTTTGTGGAAGTAGATATAGCGTGGGATGCAAATTGCAAAATTGTCACAAATATGGATGAATGGTATCAATTATGTAGATCCATTTCTATATATCCAGACCTTAATGGGTCTTTTTGGACAACATTAGTATCATAAAGGTTAAAGAATGTTATTCTACCTCAAGTCCTAATAAAAAGGATACTTCAATCATACTAGTACAATTATAATGTAATTTATGCAGAAAAGTTTATACTTGTATCGTATAACATACTTGGAGTCGACAATGCTTCCCAGCACTGGCGAGAGCTTTATTGGCACATCCCCTCCTTCATCATGGATTGGAACTTCCGTAAACAGAGAATATTATTTGAGCTAGGGTTGTGGTCTCCTGATATAATTTGCCTACAGGTGTAAAATCAATGCTGTATCTGCTCCAATTATGGTGAATTTTATCGTAATATTCCCTCTTACAGCTACTTATTCTATTCATTAGGAAGTGGATCGATATGAAGATTTACAGGACGCTCTAATTCAGCGAGGTTATGATGGTGTTTACAAGGTATGTGCATTTCCGTATTGCAAGTAAGTATTTTCATGGGAATTATAATCACAACAGCATTCAGGGCCGCACGGGAGGATCTACGGATGGATGTGCCATCTTTTGGAGGAATAAAAAGTGCGAAATCAGTGACTTCATTACGACTAAATTTTAATCATTGTAACATCCATTGATATCCTGAAAGATTGAGTTTGTTGAGAATTCAGATTCAGCCTTTTACAAGAAGAAAGCATTGAATATGAAGAGCTGGATTTGAGGCATAATGTTGCACAACTTTGTGTCTTACAGGTTTGGGGGAGTTGTTTACTTTCTAGTGAAATGGGTTTTCTGGGCCATTGAGTACTTATTTGTATGTTTCTTTCTTTTTTATTAGACAAGACAGCGAGAAACTAATCGCGCCCGACAAAAGAAATCAATGTAATATTTTTGACATTTTTGAGTGTATACTTCTTATGGTTGTTTTATAAATGGCTAAAAGAAAGTTAGCCTCACAAAATTAACCAGTTTGCTATCTGGAGTTCCAGGGTGGATGTTGAAGACTGTTCATCTGGAGCCAATCGTGTTGTTGTGTGCAATATCCATGTTCTTTACAATCCAAATCGAGGAGATATAAAACTTGGGCAGGTATTTCCTTTTCTATATTGGGATTGTTTAAATCTTGGATTTTGTTAAGAAATCTTGTACACCTTGATTGAGTACATAACAAAGAAACAGAACTTATATTGGATCCTTAAATCTAAAACTTAAGAACATACTTATACACATATGTGGAGACAATGCTATGGTACATAGAAAGTTCTATAATGATGTTATGCGATTTGAAGTGAGCTTCCTAATATGCTAATGAAAGGAAGGAAGAAAGAAAGAAAGATATGCCAGTGCCTTTTAAGAGGCCACAATATCCCATACAAACAGAAGAGGTATTACATCGATGTTGCATAGTTGTCTTGCGGCGACATGAGGTTGCAAGTTGGCTTCCCAGTGGGCCTTGATAATCAATGTATTTGAAGAGGCCAAACTAGCCAATAAAACTAGCAGAGGGATTACATCTTACATTGTTGTTTATCTTTGAGAACACAAACCAAAATCAATGTAACTAGAAGTAAAAATGAAACCCAAATAGGACAGAAGAATCTTGTGATAAGGGCTAAGTGACAAAAGAATCCTATTATGGGTACTTTAAACCAAAAGAAAAGAATTTATATTGGATCACTAAATACAAAACCTTCAACAGACTATATATAGCATGTGAAATAGAAAAGTATGTAGTAATTCCCATAAGGATGACCTGAGACTGCATGTGAGGTGTCTGGTGGATCTGTCCAAAAATACATGGCAAACAAATAGGACCTATATGGATGCCTGGTGAAAAACTCAAGAGGGACCTTACACACTCAGCATTAGAAGATGGTATATAGTTGTATAGCAATGTCATGGAGTGCAAATGAGCTTCCTGCATTACCAAAGCGAAGCATGCAAATATAGAAAAATAAGGATCAGCAATATTAGATTCTCAGACACAAGAATGAAAAAGGGGCATCAACATGTGAAGAACAAATAATGGTACATATTTCTGCATGAAGCTGCTACTGGAATTGCACGATTCAGTGATGTTGGATTTGGAAGAATCTTATTACATTTGGTGGATAGGGGTCAGATGATGATGTTCAGGGATTGTGCTTCTCATTATACAATACACAGCCCACACAGTATGCACATTTTGTCACAGAGGAAGCTGTGCTGTGTACAAATTTAACTTCTGATGTTGAACATCTAGCGTGAGGATGGAACCTTGGAACGCTATTGTATTTTTGTTCATCTAGCGTGTGCCTAATTGAGTTTTTATGAAAACGTTGCATTCTTTTCTAGTTGTGATTGCGTTTCCATCTTTGAAGGTCCGACATCTTCTAGAACAGGCGTATTCTTTGTCTCAAGAGTGGGGAGGTATCCCTGTTGTTGTAGCTGGAGATTTCAACAGCATACCGCAGGTGCGTTATCTGTTTACTATTGTAAGGTTACTCCTGTACTTCGGTATGTTGTTTGTTGCTGTATTATATGTCACATTCAAGTTTGGAGTGGGATATCAAAGAGAAGTAAATCAAGATCATCATGGTGTGCTATTACTATTGTTTACCACAAGGTCTGTGCATGTGAACATATCATTACCCCCCTCCTCCATTATATTTGATTAATGTCTGGACATTCTTATCAATATCACGTTCCTGTTTATTGTATTTATAGAGCCCATTGTATGAATTTCTGCGGGACTCAGTGGTACGTGTTGACTTGTAACTTTTCTTTCTCAATGTGCCTTTGACCAAGGATGCAAGTCTAATGCTGAACGGGGTGTGTGCTGTGTAGCTTGACATTTCGTGCTTTCACAAGCGCTCAATCTCTGGGCAGATTGAAGTACCAAGGATTAGGGAGACACGTGTCGATAGGTCTGGTTTTGGTTGCTCCACATTATGAAGCTATAGCTCAATCAATTAATTAATTCATATATAATATTTATGAATCATAAATACAAGGAAATTGGTGCGATGCAGATGGACTTCAACTTCACAGATTCAAAGAGATGGATTTCAGGAGGTGCATACAGAGTCATCAACGTTTTCAACAGAATGGCGGTATGCATAAAGTATATGTGTAATTTCTTGCACAGATAGTATGAGACCTTTGACCTTCCAATAGTTGAATATCGTACACTGCATGCTGTATGATATCGATGGTATCAGAACCACATCTTATGAGTGGACTGCAGAGGAATTGCAAACAGCAACAGGAAATGCTTCTGAGACCGTCTTAAAACATGCTCTTAACCTTCAGAGTGCTTACTCAACTATAAAGGTATAATTTTCACTTATGTGGAATGCACACTCGTGCACACACACACACACACACTGCAAAACACTCACACAAATACAAATGTATATGGTATATGTATACATATATTTCCATACATATAGAGTATACAGATATGCTTATTTGTAGCTTGTGCCTCTCTGTGTCTTAGTGGACTTCTTGACAGATAAAAATATTGAATTTACATGTGATTCTGGCTCATAATTGCTACGCTCGAAAGGCCTCCTCATGGTCAATTATACAGTTTTTGTTCTTTGTGTCTCCTGTTCTTTTCTTTGTTTCTTATCGACCAAAATGTGACACGAAAAATAAATTTTTACCCCCTCAACAGAGCCCACTACAAACTCGAGGCGCTTGTAATGAGCCGCTCGTGACTACATATCATGGAAAGTTCATGGGTACTGTTGATTACATCTGGTAATATTTAGAGTGAAATTTCACACTATTCATTAATAAACTTATTGTTAGTGGTGGCAGCACCTGCAGCAGTCAAATCTTGATAAGATAGAATAATTTTATTCAGGTTCACGGAAGGTCTTGTGTCGACAAAGGTATTGGAAATATTACCTATCGATGTGCTGCATAGGACACGAGGTCTCCCTTCAAAGGTGAATTGAATTTGTATTTGATTTTGTTTTCATGACTCATAGGTTTTTTGTTCCAAATGCTTAATATATATAAAAGACAGCACATGTCACTAAACTCTATTAACTAAGCCCAAAACACTGAGACCTTCAAACATATGAAAGATATTCCGTGTCAAACTGTAGACTATATTAGCTAAGCCGTGAGCCCAAGGCTATGGATAGGGTCTAAGCCCTAAATCCAAGACCCTAGCCTGAAAGCCTCTTAAAACCTAAAATACATTTTTTTGCCTTCCTGGCAGTGTCTAAGCATCCTTGGTGGATGTACTCTTCTGCTCAGATTCTAATCATGATGCCTTGGTACTTTCCTAACGGCTATTTTGCAGAAATGGGGCAGTGATCATTTGGCGTTGGCTTGTGAGTTTGCATTTGTATCACAACTAGAGATTGTCCCGAGAAAGGAGTAATTAAGAAAGTCTCTCTTTCCCTCTATCCTACACTAGTGAATTCATGTCTATTCTTTCCGAAGCTCATGAATTCAGAACCAAACTAACCTAATTGTAAAAACCCACCATCCATATGTACATGTATGAAATATTTCTTTTTCTTTTCTGTTTCTGTAAGAAAATTTCATATTTATACACTCTATAATTCAACTTTTAAGATATACTTTGTTTGTGATATTATACCACGCCGATGTCTTTCTTAGGTTCCATGGTATAATTTCTTTGGCTACTGAAACCTTCTGTTTTCAGTTTTTTTGACTATGGATCTATTTGCCAAGGCTTTCCACCCAAATGAGAATAACGATGTTGCATTAATTTTCTTGTCCATGTTTGTATTGTAGCTCATACGCTTGTACAACTGGTTGGCCTTGTTACTTTGTAGCTGATTATTGCTTGGGGTCTGTTGATTAGTTGAAACGGTAGTAAATTGCACGTGCAAAAAAGAACATAAACCCATAGGGTAAATGAAATTTATTGGGAAATGGCCCATATTTAACCCACGTAAGGCAGAGGTCAACAGCATGCTGATGATAGTTGTTTTGGGCTAATAATGCATAATGCTTTTTATATTACCTTTCCATTTAGCAATTGTTTACTAGTTTTTAAAATTTAGGATTTGATTGATATATATGTAATGGATTGAGAAGCTCAATAGGAGTTATGTTTTTGGGGCTTAGCCTTTCATTAATCCATTTTGACACGATGAGCTTGGTGTTTTTTGGCCCATGCTATTAGCTCCCATAAAATCCTGTCTATTAGCTAACAATCGAGGTACTGGGCCCTGGCTATCTGTTAACAATATGTAAAAAAGATCACTATAGTTGCAATAGATCAAATGCATGATGACACTATCGAACGCATAACCAATCGCTGGAAGGCCATGAAAGCCTGCGATGTCATTTCATAGCCATTAAGAAGATTGCTGCTGCGTTATAATCTCTCATACCAGCAGATTGTAGAACACCCAGATTGGAACATTTGTTGATTGTGTGATCAAGTTGCTTGTATAGTGCACTGATAACATGCTTGGTCCACGTGGAATGACCCCTCCATTGTATGTCCTCGAATCGAATTCCAAGTCAAAAGGATCTGCGAGGCTCATTACATTCAAGGGTGGCTAGCTCCGCAATACTGAGGAGGTTCTTGAGTTACTATGCATAGTAATGCGATGGAATTTTCGCACTAGAAATCAGCTTTGCAAAACTCTCTAGAGAGCCCAATCAACTGGTCGTTACCGTGCTATTTGAGACTCCAAATTTAGAGTAATCCTTGGCCTTCTTAACCACAAACTCACATCAGAATATATTACGTGCAATTTAAGCATAATCAAGATCATGCATAACACAAAATATAAGCTTTTGTATCAGCTTTTGTTTTCTAACTTTTACTTGGCCCTATCTACAACTGACTGCAAAAAACCAAAAAAAGCTCTGTTTTATTCCCCAATTTAAGCACAAATCGATGTTATAACATTGCAGTTGAATCCTGCAGACATTTGCTCTCTAGAGAGCTCTCTAGTTGAATCTATTTTGACTGTCAGTTACTGATAAGAAAAGACACAAGAGAGCTTGCACTTGACCTATATAGAAAACCAACCAACTGCATGAAACCCAAACAGAAACAAACATATAAAACACGAAGCAAAATTACTTACAAGTAACACAGAGATAGACTGGGTTTATTGACAAAGATACCGACAACAGTTTAAAACTCAAAATTGCACTAACTATTTGCCCTGCAGTTCATATATATTACCATAAAACTCAAGACTCTGGTGAAAAATCCACCGGAGCTGCCAAACTTCTTAGTATAGGCAGTCTTTCATATCACTAGCATTCAGTACGATATTCTGTAAGAGTTCTATTCTCAAGTATACATCACATACAATTATGAGAAGTATATTGATAGGAGTGGCACATCTACGTCTTCTCCTTCCTCATCTTCGCACGCTACTACCACATCAATGTGCCTACGGTTTGGACCAATCTTGAGTTTAGCTATATCTTGAGCAAGATCCACAACTTTCCTATCCAACCTTTCTTGATGCTTGGGAAAAATACTGTTGTAAAGCAAGCTCTGGCCACATGATATACTATACGCTGACAAAGATTTGGCTTGGAACCAGCCCAACAACTCACGAAGCGATAAGTTCTCGTTTATAATCCATCGATCCCATGCTGACCAACTTTGATCCCTGTGCTTGAATACCTTTGGAGGAACTGGTTCTGCAATAGAAAACAAGGGAAGAGCTAGATTTGCAAACGTATTCCGATATTTCTCCACTTTGTGTCCGAGCATGACCTTGTAGAGCTCTAAGCATACAAGCCCGGTTGCAAGAGCTGTTGTGGTAGCTATTGCAGGTATTATTCGCCCAGCAATGAATTTTGCTTTTAGTTTGTCAACCTCTGAAATCCCGTAGTTCCTTGCTCGCATGTTCGCTAGCCCAGCTATGAAATCCATATGGAAATTTGTATCATCATCCTGGCAACAAAAGGAAACAGTAAAATAAGTAACAAAATCAAGGCAGACAACACCAGAAAATAACAGGGTGAGTTTCAGTAGTTAAGAGCAAGAAACTGGATAATAGATGACATTGAAAACCCAAAACTGCAGCAAACAAACATAGACAGAAAGGATTCATCTGTAAGTACATTTACCTTCTCAAAAGCTACCGGGTTTATCTGGAAATCTGGGAGTAACTTATGAGAATTATCATCCAGGATCTTAATCAATTGGTTTATAACAGCAGAATCATCTGATGCCGCAGTACTCAAACTTGTAGCCTTCTCATCAGTCACAATCTTCACGCCTTCTTTAGGTTGAAATGGTGGAAGCTGAATCTTATCGACCTCTTCAGCAAGTCTATTGTTGTTCTTGACCCAATCCGGAACAGCAATGCCATATGTTCCAGCCCTCAGAATAGCTGCTGCCGCCATGAATGAAAGACACAAAGGGTCAGCAGAACTGTAAATAACAGCTTTCGGAAATCTCTTGGGGGCAGACCAAAATAAAGCTCCATTGCTTGTTGTTGCATTTTCCGGGAAAGTGTAAGTCAATTGCTTAACTCTATTCACAAAGTAGTCTTCAAATCTAGCGAACAACAATTTAAAACACAACAGTTAAAGAAAGCTTATGAAGATCATAAGTTCACAAAAATGTAAATCGGTGTGCAGAACAAAAGAAAGATTTTACCTTTTTCTGGCCCATACCAAACAATCATCGAAGGTGATACACCTCTCTGTGACCAAGCATTCCACAACCCTCGCTAGTAATTCTCTAGCTTGTGCATCTCCTGCAGATCTCATTGATGCTTTGTACTCTGCTGGCTTAGACAAGAAAGTGCATGCTTCTGCAGGAATCTTCTCCAGCAATCCTTCAAATTCTGATCTAGCCCAAGTGAGACAATGGTGTATATTATGAGGAAAAGAATGAACAGTACACATGGGAGCTTGTTTTTCAGGGGGGTCTCTTGAAGCACCATAATTCTCTGTAAGATGAGGTATGACCATTTGAGTGTTGCATTTCGTGCCCAATGTGCCTGACTCTAACAGAGGTTTCTGAAAATACATGCACCGAGAATCCACATACAACCTTGCCGTAACATTATCCAGCGCATTGATAACCACATCAATACTCTCCCAAAATGCATCATCAAATATATTTTCAGTCTCTGGACTAACCCTATTTTGCAATGCTTCAATCCTGAGACTAGGATTTATGGCTATGGCAGCTGCTGCAGCGACAGTGGATTTTGCTTGCCCAATATTCCAATCACGAAACAAGAATTGTCTGCTTAGATTGCTCTTCTCAATCACATCATCATCAGTAATTATCACTTTGCCCTTGCTACCACATGCAACACCCATCAGAGCTAAGTTCTTAAGAAATTCACATCCAAGAGCACCTGCCCCAACGACGAAAACCTTTGCATCTTGTAGCTTCTGCTGTAGTTCTGGCCCAAATATCAAAACCTGTGCACCATATCTAGTATCTGTATATGCTTCACCTTTTCCTTGACATGGCTCAACCGGTAGGGACTCCAAAGAATCGAAGTAAAAGAACTGTACATAAAACAGAAAATATGAACATTGAACTCCAAAGAGCAAAAGTAAAATCCAAGCACATCAGGTGATAAAATCTAGTTATGTTAAATAAGATGATATATAAGAAAACACCTTTAATTATTTATCTTGTCAGGTACCTGAAACAAGGGATGAAACTTCCCAGAGCAAGCCTTTACTGCTTCTTGGCCAACAATTCCTCCAAACATGGCTGCCATAGGGTTTAATACAACCCTTGCACCCTTTGACAAGAGTTTAATCACATCTTCATCAAAACATTCAAGCTTTGAAGCTCCAGACTCATCATTAATCTTCTTAGCTAGGACTACAAGATTGCCAGCATCCTCATCGTTATTCTCTCCAGGAAGTCGACCAAACTGAACATGGAATGCATCAAGAGCTTGAAAAGCTAAATGAAGCAATGGAGGTCGATCAAACTTGGAGAAGTCACTGAGAAGAAATTCTCCAGGGCTCTGAAGGGCTTCAGGGAATGACTTAAAATTCAACACTTTAGGTTGCTTCACTTGTGTGACAATCCCTCCTTTCTCATAAGCACCAAATCCAGTTGTATCTTCTTCAAGGATGAAAGAATATGGTCTACAATTCTTTATGCGCCTTGGTTTACCATCATTCAACTGATTCATTCCATGAATTTCATTGAACGTCACCAAGTCCCCATCTTCGAATTCCAACCTCTCATCATCGACACATGCAACTAATGCAGGGTTGTCATTGCTGATAGATGCTATGATACCAGTGTGTGGCTCTTCTCCATCAACGTCATACACAGTAAACTCAGGGCCAAAGTCACAGAAAACAGAACCAAAAAGCCCATGTAAATCTGCTTTGATGAACGCTATTGGCGGTTTTTGGCTGCGACAAAATGCATCGAAATGTGTAGCTTTCTCAAACGTTATGTTTGTGAAAATTGTAGCCTACAAATGGAATATAAACATTTAACAAAACACTCAGCTGTAAAACTGGAAAAAACTGAAGTTCTTGAGTTGTTAAAACTAGTGCAGATTACTGAAACTGCTATATATCTTATAACCAAATGATACTTGAGTCTCAGGACTCTGAAAAATTAGCAGGGTTAATGCAGTTTAAGAGCATCAAATTTCAAAGTATCAATAGCACAAAATCCAGAAACTAATGAGCTACTCGTGATTCATAAATAAATCCAAAATAATGGTCACTAGTTATCGGTTTAATTCGTTAACAAATATTGAGAAACGTTCTTTTGGCAGCAATGGGAGAAAATGGAAAGCACCAGATTAGGTAGGCGTACAAGTAATATAACAAAAGCAAGAATTAGAGAATCGCAAATCAGATTCATATGACTAAAGCAAGATCAATGGCATAACGGCTTAGCTTGATCCTTTCCCTCAGAAAACCAACCAGCAAACGACTAAATAACAATAGCAGTACCTGAAAACCTGAGAGAAAGCTCTCAGTAATCTCTGAGGTGTGGACTGTCACAAGGACAGCTGTATTAAGTTCTTGTAATTTTTCTGCACATGCACTTGCTTTATATTTGCCAATGTCAGATTCCAGTAAGCAGAAATTGGCACTGAGATCCCATGCCTCCACCAGCCCAGTGTCATGAAGAGTCACTGACTTTACGCCAGCCAAGATCACATTCTTAGCTGCAATCACACACAAACTCTTTATTTCGTTCATCAACCTGTAAGGTACACAGAACCCAGCAACATACATGACAATGACGTCCTACACTGAGCACACAGCCAAAAACTGCTTCAATGCGACTGACTTTGGTTTCCGGTGATTTTATGACACACAAGCAACATCAAGTTATGTAAGTTACTTGATTAAACAATGCATTGCGAAACATCCAAACCTAGATGATAATGATGGAGCACGTAATACAAATGCTAAAGTCATATAATGATATCATTTTTAATTGAGAAGTATGATGTAGGAGCTATGTGAAATATACGAATGAACATGTTAGCAGCAGCAACTACAAAGAGGAGAACTCTTGTTTAAACCAATCAAAGCATAATAATCGTTATCAAATCCACAAACCTTCTTATAGTGAGATAATCAAAGCCAAAAAAGGCAGTTTCTTACAATGTTCTCAATCATCCAGGATTCTTCTTAAGAGATGAGCAAACAGAATATTGAAGTTTATGGCTTCTTACCATGTTATCTATCAGTGGAACTTATAGCAGAGATGAAAGACGATTTGTTAACAAAGAAGGAAGTGATTCAACATACCGACTTCAACACCAAGGCCGTTGAGACCTGAGATGAGGATATTTGCACCTACAAGGCGCCGCATTGTTTCTCTACCATATACAGCGAGTTGGCGACTATGAAGATCTTCATCAATGTCAACTTCAGAAGGGCTTCCGTCAACAGCCATGGTTGCCTCCTTGCTTTCTTCTTCCTTCTCTGAGTGTAATTTCTTCAAAGAGTTCCCCAGCTCGCCCCCAGCAACTCTCTTCTTAGGAAGCATATAGCGGGAAAGAACTACAGGAGAATCATAGAAAGGGACGATCATTCCCGGTTGAAAGAGAACGCTTTTTAGTATAACAAATTGAACAGAAAAGATGAAGCAGCAGGTAGCGATACAGATAGTTACAGATGCCTGATTGAAAGGGAATAATGCTTAATTGACACAGAAAAAGAAGAAAACAGAAGAGAAATGAAGACGAAGAACGTGGTGATGAAATAATCGTGGTTACATGCAGAAGAAGTTGATGACCAAAACAATGGTCTTTCAACTACCAAAACTTTTTAGAAGAAGAAGAAGAAGAAAACACTAGAAGAACATATAGAGAGAGAGAGAGTACATACCTCGCGAGAGCAGAAAAACAATGGCCGGAGCAGAAGCCTAGCAACCGGTTGCAAATTACTAATTCATGAAAATGGAGAAAACAAACCAAATAATGGATCAGATCACTAAAAGATTTTTCTTTGAGAAAAAGCGCAGGAGAAAAATGGAAGGGGGAAAGTCATCCTTCACTAGGAAGACGAATTCGAATTCGTGTTCAGCTCTAATGGAGATAAAAGATGTACATAAGAGAAGGAAGTCGAGAAAGAAACGGAACAAAATACGGACAGAGAGAGAGGGGGAGAGAGGGAGAGAGAGAGAGATGCAGGGAAAGAGACGGGTAAAGAAAGAAAGAAGAGTTGCAGAAAGAAGCGATGGGAGAGGGACGAACGGTTGACGGAAGAAAAGAGGGAAGGAAGGAAGGAAGGAAGGAAGGTGTGGAGGAAAGATGGGAGAAGAAGTAGAGGAGAGAGAGAGAGAGAGAAGGAAGCAAGGGGAGACGAGAAAGAAACGTAGAGACGGACGGGAAGAGGCACAGAGAGACGCGGACAAGAACAAGGGACATCAGCAGCAGCAGCAGCAGAAGAAGAAGAAGAAGGGGTAGAGCTTACGAGGTGGAGACGCGGAGCACAGAACGGATTCGTCGTCGTCGTCGTCGTCGTCGTCGTCGTCGTCCTCTGCTTCTGCTTCTGCGTCTGCTGCGGAGCGCGAAGGAACCATGGAAGCTCTGCAAGGCCCATTTTATATCTCTGCTGCTTCTGCTTCATTCGACACGAAGACGTACAAAAATACGTATATGTACGTATATACGAATACGTACATTCAAGCACACAGTATTTGGTATATAGTATATACGGCCACACATGTGTCCATACATACACACACACACACATACATACATACATATATGAATGCATGCATGCATACATACATACATTCATGCATAAGGGATAGTGCTTATACACACTCTTACATACATATAGTCCATACGGGAGTACATGCATTGATGATTGGACATCGCCAGAAGAGAGCTGAGGTCGGAACATAGAACCTGAGGTCTAGCATTGGTTCGACATCTGCTAAGAGAACAGACTTGGCATTAGACATGGCCAGAGCAGAACCCGACATCATGCATCGCCTCAGAACAGAATTCTCGAGCGGAATCAGCATCGGACACGTTGCCTGTCGGCAACAGAATCGGGCGTCGGAAATCGTTGGAATGTAAACCGGCATCGGACATGGGCCGGAAATAGAAACCAGCATCGTGCATCGCAGGGAAACAGAATTTAAGCGCTCGGACATCGCTGCCGCAGAAACTAGCAAGCAGCGTGCATCGCCAGGAACAGAACCAACCTCAGTTACCATGGCCAGAATAGAACTGGCATCAGACATCTTCTAGGAACTGAAGTCCAGCACTCGATTTGGAGATAGCACCTGGTGGAGCGAAAGCCCTCCAAACCCACCGCCAGGCTACCATCGTGCAATCTAGAATCGAGTAGCACGTAGACAAAAGCAGCACCAGAGGATAGCGAAGAATGTTGCTCGACCCGTGCTGCTTGCAAACGACAGCTTCGACGACTGCGTCGAGGGCCTCACGAACCAGCCCTAATGATTTCTTGTGTCGAATGTCGCAACCCGATTCTCTCGAATCTTTTGTGATCTCATGACCTCGTGACGGGCAGCGACACAAGTCCTGAGACAATCGACACCACAAAGTCCACGAGTGGCCGTGAATCAAACGATGACGATGAGTGACTGTGGTGAATCAAACGACGACGATTAGTAACCAGAACATGATGAAGCTGAATAAAACTTGGAATAATGATTCAAACCTTATCCCTCCAACTTCCAAAGCAATGTATTGATTTGCTTGATAAAATAAGACACGCTGCAACAACAACAACAACGCGAAAGAATGTAGTTAGTTACCCTGCTTCTAGGATACGTCCGGGCTTCCCACAGTACCCAGCACTTCATTCAATGGCTACTGCACTCATTCGATTCGAGCTGCAGGACCGTGTTCAACCGATTACCAACGGATAGCATCGAGATACTCGGTAATTTCAACGCGATGCGGTTACACGGAACAAAGGCTGCGTAACCACAAGCAGAAGCGGAAGTACGCCATCTTTGAGCTTCCATGCAGAGGAAGCTTTCCGACTCACTTCCTGCACAAGACTCTGTTGGAGTATTTATACAGGTCTTTGGGTTGAGCTGCTGATCACACCCAGTTTCCTGACAGACATACAATCAGCTCCAGGCAGCTTTGTCGGAGGGGGGAAGTATGGCTCGATCGGCCGCCAAACTGGCGGCGGCATTCGTACACGCATGGATCGCCGCCAGCTTGATGCTGAATCTAGCTCGAGCCAGAGTAAGTTCAACCCTGTGAACTCGGAAACCCTAAACCCCAAAACCCTAAAAGGAATTCGTGCGACTCTCTGCAGTGCAACTTTGCGGCGTCGTGCAAGGACATGGAGCTGGTGGACGGAAGCACTCTGGCGGCAGCGTGCAGGGCCATGGACGACAGCTTCGTCGCCTCCACGATCGACCTCAACGAGAGGCTCTCCAACGACGATGGCCAGCTGCTGTGCAACGAGGGCGGCAGCGATTACACGGCTTCTTGCACCGATGCGAGGCTGACTGCGACCACCCTCAGCGCCAGCTGTAAGAACTCCGTCGCCGCGTTCGTCTCGACGAGCACCAACCTCAACAACTGCATCTCCAACAACAACGGCCGCCTCACATGGTGCTGAGTCTGCAATGATCCCCACGCCTCGAAATCTTTAAATCCCTGTCCGCTGCTTCCCTTGTAACCAATCTGTTAACCGCGTTCCACTCTAATAAAGCGCCCAAGTTTTATACTACAATTTTGTTCGCCATGGCTTCTCCGAGTAATTAGTTGTTGTAGGCTTCTCCGCAACCAGAAGAATGCTCCATGCTTTCGCAACCTTGCTATACATGTATGAACAATGTCTTTTTTTAGACATTTCTGTCAATGGCCGTTGACCCCCCATCCACGCCTCGACGCTCGTTCCTAGGATTCAGCGTTGATTTTGACAAGAATTCTCTAGAGCCTCCCAATCAATCAGGGAGTTCATTGATAGCTTCGCTCTACGAAATGATCGGGGTGATATTCTCAAACAGAGCTCTCACTGGGACTTGCCCTGCCCTCCACAAGAATGCGTAAGCTCGCTCGCCTCAGGAATGACTTGGGAGAAATTGCCACGATAAAAAAAATTTTGAGAGGGAGAAATGACCAAAAAATCAAGAGACAAATTCGAATGGTTACTACATGCAATGGTGAAAAGCCTGGCACTAGGTTTTAGATTTACTGGTTTCTGACAAGAAGAGCAATTGAAGGAACTCTAATCGGAAATCGAGCTATTTTGATCTAGAAGCTTCAAAATCATTAAGCGAATGAATATTGACAACACAGGATGCAAATCCACGATAAAACACCTTCCTTTCCTGTTAATCAATAACATGTGAAGGAGAAAAGAAGGCCAGTTACAAATTGTACATTTTTTGTTTGATGATGACCAAAAAAGGGGGAAGAAGATTGCAAGATCAGGGTTTAGCTGGAGTGCAAAAGGACGATGAATTTCCACAGGTGTGATGCATAGGTCCACGCAAACCAACGAGATTGATTTTTCATCGCTGGATAGCTTGAAACAGAATTTTACAAAATGCCAAATTTAGGTTAGAAATCATACACCACCAAGAAGGCATGCAGTATTGATTCCATAGCTTTAGACCCTAGGAATCGTTCGCCGATCGGAAGACGAGGAAGGCGATGATGGCCCCTATAACTGTTGCGAGCCCCAGAGCCACGGTCGGAAGAGGTGCTACAAGACCCACACTCTGCACCACCATGAGACATGCCAGTAACTTTCCTTAGCAATGGATTACAAGCCAAATAAAAGCCTCTTACATGCTAAAGCACGATCTGAAGGACCATCAAATGCATATATACATGTTATACATCACACCAGAGACTTACTGTAATATGCATCATCATCATTACAAGAAAAGAGTTCTGATCATCGTATAAAAGACATGGGGCATACAAAATGGTTTTTGGTTTCCTGCAGGAAAATGCTGGTTAGTTTTCATCTAGTTTTTTGCTTCATTTTACCTCCAACACTCCTTTTCCTGTAGCGACTTCGAGTGCAACGACGGCTACAAATCCAACCATTGCGGCGCGCCCGAACCATATGTCCAGGCTGTTAGCCTTCCCGTTGTTCAATTCACATCTTGCCATACCCACTGAGTTGGCAGTAAAGGCTTTCCGGGAGAGGATCTTTGCTTCTCCTGAGAGAAGAAAAAACAAACAGTCCTGGAAAGTTTTCATGGCTGACCACTTGGAATAGAACAGAATAGAACAGGACAGAATAGAATAGAATAGATCCATGAGGAGGTCAATTTTGAACCATGGAAAAAAGATGGAAAGAGGAAAACCAAGGTGATGAAACTTGACTACCAGTGAAGCATTGCAATTTCATGGGTTATACAAAGAGTTTGGTATAACACAGGAGAAAAACATAGCGAACCAAGAATTATAGCAGTTTCATGAGTTACACTTTGTTTTGAAGAGCAGCATTTTCATGAGCTTGTATAACACGGGAGAGAACCTGGTGCACCAAGAATACAGCATTTACATGAGTTACTTTGCTTCAAAGACTGGCATTTTCTTGAGCTTGTACGACACAGAACAGACCATGGTGCACCAAAAAAATACAACAGTTTCATGAGCTTGTGTGACACAGGAAAGAACAAATTAAACCAGAAATACAGCATGTTCATTGGTTTGCTTCAAAGAGCAGCACAACACTGTGCACCAAAACTACAGAATTTTCATGACTTTGTTTCGAAAACAGCAATTTCATTAATTGCTTTGTTTCGAAGAGCAGCATTTTCATGAGGGTGGAACACAGGAGAGAACATGGTGACCAACAAATACAGCATTATCTTGTTTCCAAGAGCAGCATATCCATGTGCTTATGTAAACACAGGAGAGAGAACGGAGTACGCCAAAAATGACAGCTACTATCCATCCCTAGGTTCTGAAAACTTTTCCAACAAACCCTCTATAGCAAGAAGCTTACACATTAACACAGGGACCCTGATAATTTCTTACTCGCATCTTGGTTTCTTTGCGGTTCTCAAATTCTATACTAAGTTGGAAATTCTCATGTAAACCTTTTTCAATTTTGATCATCAGTTTCTTTTCTGAGCGACTTCAACTATTTCAACAAGACAGAGAGAATAAGCAAGGAGATCACAAGGTATCTTCTTAGATAATCTGTCCACAACGAAGATTCAACCTGCTGCTAGTGATGTGGCATTGCCAAATGCCTGACATGAAGTGAATCCAACCTTGCTCCAGTTCTCGACGTTTCCATGTGTTGATGTAAAAGAGCACAATCTACTTCCTGTACCCAACAGCAAACCTACATAGAATATTAAACTAATCAGCATCTCATTCGTTGTATGTAAAGCATATTGTGCTCTATATTTTGAAGTCCGTCTACAGAAAATGCTTAATGCAACAGTCCACATAACCACTATGAAGCAAAAACGATTTAACATAGAAACGAGGTAGACTACATAAAATGAGACTGGTTTAGGACTTTATACAAGTTAAATGAGACAGGCATGCAAATGATCTCTAGCTCAGTTGCGGCAGTTTATGACCACTATTTCACACCTCTTCAGTAAAACGAGAAGTCTATAGGGTAATAAAATAAAAAAAATACCCTTTGTTTGTTGGTCAATTACCATATGTAACCCTAGGTTCAAAAGGAAACCTACCAAGTACCTCAACTTACCATCATCATTACATGGGATGGTTGTATAGAGTTGGATCCAGAGGCATTGCATGATCTCGCTGCTTCATTGCCTCGATCACAGTAAACTATCATATAGGTACACTAGATATATGGATTTCATACTCTATATGTCTGGCAATCATAGACATACATATGAATATCTTGGTTTTCACTGCACACGCCTCCAGACATCACAGAGTGTCTTCAAGTCTCCTAAGCTACATACTCAATGTTCTATCATGTCTTCTGTTTAGTGTTTACCTACCATATTCATTTCATTTTGTTATGGATGCTCAGAGAGCATCCAGGATTGTGATTGATATGACTCATTGCAGTTGTATTGCATTTTAAACAAAAAAAAGTCCTTGCTCCTTTCTTCATAAGATCAAATTTATCTCCAATGGCCATACAAAACTTAGTTAAAGTATGCAATAAGGTGAAGTAGCTGATAAGAGGGCCTTCAACTGTGACTGACCATAAAAAAAAGAAATGCATTTGAAGTAAACCATGTGTTGTAAGAATTCTAAGTATTTAAACAAAATAATTTCCATATTCAAAAAAAAAAAGATGGTCTAAATTTCTTTTCTGGGATGAAGTGATTTTTCCGCTCGAGCAAAGTCTTAGGCATGTTTTTCTCATTACTAGAATTTATGAACTAGAGCTTAAATCAGCCAGAGTCAATAAATTAACTAATAAGAGAAAACATATGTACAAAATAATTGAACACATTTTTTAACGCATTTAATGTAGTTAATATATGTTGTATAACATAAATTGCTGATGACCGCAAACAACACAAACACTATACAATGTTGTATATCAGGATTTGTTAGTGGACAGAAAGAATATAGCAACATCAACGTATGTCGCTGTATAAGATGAATTGCCAGTGACCACAAACAATAATACTTCCATCAATATTGTTGTTATACCACATGAATTACGAGTGGCCAACAAACAATACAAACGACATCAGTACACAGGGTTGTATATCAGGAATCGGCAGTGATCACAACAATAAAACATAAAAAAAATGTTGTTCTATATTAGGAATCCCCAGTGAGGACGAGCAATAGAAGAATATAAAAAACTTGCTACTGCATATCAGAAATCATGGAGACAATACATTGTCGTATCTCCGGAATCATTAGTAATCACACAGACAATACAGCATCAGCATCTGCCATTAGATAACATAAATCACACGCAATCACATACAGCACAACAACTTTCTATTTATGTCGTTATATAACATGAGTAGAGAGTGATCACAAAGGATTCAAATATTATCATTGGCTTGCCTCAATACATTATGAGAAGTAGACACAAAAGGCACGGAACCAGATTGGCTTCACCAAAGTCCAGATCGACCTCAAGAACGACTTCAGACAAACAAGAGCAGTCTAGCCATTGATCATCTAAGATGCTCGAATGGAATATAAATTATGGGAGACAAAATGAATCTACGAAAATACAACCTTATCTTGCACCATGAACAATTAACCCTAATATCGAGACCATGTGAAAAGCCCAGCATAGACGAAGATTTCCCCGCCTGTCCATCCCATTTACACAGATATCAACAGAAAGCTCTAGCACAGTCCGGTTTCCATAGCCCTTTTCCGCACACATGCACATCAAAAATCGATGCAAGCCATCATTTTGCTGCATAGTGTGCGGGAACACTCCGATCTATGCATATTTTAGAAGAACAGATAGATGACAAAAAATGGGCACAAACAGAAACAGGAAGAAGGATGCGATCTCTTACCCTGAGAAGAGGACAGCAACAAGGTCGCCATGGCGGTGCAGGAAACAGAGCAGATCATCTTATCCTGAGATTATGTATACATAAAGCATTCCTATGTATGTATGCATCTCGAATATGTATGTATGTATGTGTGCATGTGTGTGTATGTATGTGTGTGTGCATGCATGCATGCATGTGTGCATGTGTGCGTGGGTGTATGCATGCATGCACATGTGTGTATACGAGCGTGCATTCATATGAGACACACCGGCACATACGGATTTGCACGTACGCATACATACACACATGCACACACATACATACACACACGCACACATACATACATGCATGCATACATACATGCACACACACATACAAACACGTACATGCACATGCACACACACATACATACATACATACTTACTTACCTGAAGTTACGCATACATTACATAAATGCGAATGCATATGGACGATGCATGCCTGCATGAAATCATGTGTTGACATGATGATCAGAGGAAATTCGGCGAGGTATCACGTGAGTATACTTCATCGAGAGATAGATGCTTAACACTGAGGGCCTTTTCGCCGATGAACAAAATCGCATTGCATAAGGCTCCTCGAACCACTCACTTGCTCTGTCCCGAGTTCGCCAAAAACAACCTTTTCTTCTCGCTTACGCTTTAACAGAACATGTCGGTTAGACGTATATAAAGAAGGTTTGAGATTCGTCATTAGACAGGGGGAAGGGGCGGGGGACAGCAAAATGCCGCTGGAATGAATCGCTAGAAGCTTTGTCCCCAACCGAAAGCTGTTTTCAAGGACACTTTCAAACGGCAGGAGGGCAAGCAATAAAAAAGAAGAAGGAAATCACTCTGATCGAAGCAGCAGAGTCCAGCTAACCTTTCCCAGAGTTTTTAAACTGCTCGATTGATCCTTGGCAGGAAAGGGTGGCATCACGCGCACTGCCTTGATCATCAGAAATCGATTGATTTGCTGCATGTGGTTTCAGACCACCACATAGACGCCGTTTAGAAAACCTTATCTTCGGGATCTTGCTGAAAAGCATGCGCTTACTTGATGAGCGCAAGCTTTCCGCACCACCGATCCTGTCATCGGTTTTGGCTCTTATTATATGCTAATGGCTTACCAAGGGGAACCATGTCCTTTTCACACCACCAATCTTGTCGTCGTCTCTGGTTAATGGCTACCAAGGGACCATGTTCTCGCGTGCTCCAGTACCCTTGCCAGGAAAGAGAGCTGGTCTTTTCCTGCTACTACATATATCCCACTCACTCCATTCTTTATCGGGAGAAGCTCCTGTTTTAGCACCAAAACGATGGGAGTCGAAGGTGGGCATCCACGAGAAGGAAGTGGAGACCGCAAAGCTGAGACGTGACACCGATGCCCTCAACGGTCCGGCGAGCGACACATCGATCCATGAGGGTGAGTGTGATTCGAACAGCCCCACCCCCCCCAACCCCTTGATCGATCGATCGATCGATCTTTCTTTCGACCGAGAGCTTTAAACCGAAGCTATCGACCAAGAAAGCAAAGCTTTTGAATGGGTGGGGTATTCCAAGCCAAGTGCAGAAGAGTGATGACCCCCATTTCGACTTCGACGAGCCGTGCGTGGTCGGCCACCACGAGATGCAACCCGTGCATACAAGACAAAACCGTGTAATAGAAGATTCTTCAGAACATCGGACGGCTGGAACGATCATGTACATACTACTTACTACTGGTGCAATTCCCGACACACCGAATCGGCAAGGCAAACACGGGGGGCCGGGGGGGGGGATGGAAGAAGAATCAAAGGAATAAGATCGTCGCAAGCCGGGGCCGGCAGCTATGCACGCAACGGGAAAGCAGCAGCTCAACATAAGAAGAAGACACGTGGGAGGAGAATGAAAATGGGGTCTACGAAGCCGACGATGTCTATGAAGCCGACGGCAAACGGGAGGAGGAGGAGGAGGAGGCGGTCGTCGGCCTGATCCGACGAAGGGAGCGAGGGAGGCCCTCGGTCTCGCGGTAGATGCGGACGCTCGACACGGCGACGGGCGCGTAGGGCGGGTCGGCCCGCGGCACGACGGTGAGCACGACGCGGTCCAGAGCCGCGAGCCCGAGGCTGCGCAGGTTGTGGGCGATGGGGAAGCGCACCGACGTGTTGCGGCGGTTGCCGGTGAGCTCCGTGTACACGGGCTGCGGCAGCGTGGAGAAGCGGCCGACGAACTCGGCGCACGCGACGGGCGTGGACGCGTTGGCGGACGGCAGGTTGAGGAACGCGTCGAAGTGGGCGGCCGCGTCGAGCACGCCCTCGATCCCCTCGAATGCGACCGTCTCGACGCCGTCGCCGTCGCCATAATTGTCGCCGTAATTGTCGTAATTGTCGCCGTCGCCGTAATTGTCGCCGTCGTAGTTGCCGGGGCGGCGGCTAGTGTTCGCACCCGCGGCGGCCGGGCGCGCCAGCACGAGCGAGCACGGCTCGAGGAG
>JBBBWG010002226.1:9253-22028 GCA_037176905.1 Azolla pinnata
AAGAAGAAATTGATGATCTAACTGTGGAGTTGCAAGCAGCGTTCTACGATATCCGGCAGAGAAAATCCGTATAGAACCTGTAAGCGCGAAGGGAGAGTTAGGATACTTAGACTTGGTTAATAGATAGAGTGCTGAATAAGAAACGCCAAGAAGTCTGGATTAGCACTTGAAAGCAAAGGAGGAACTGTAGGAGAGGCGGAGGAAGAAGCAGGATACGAAAAAGAAGGAAGAAAAACTATGGTAGGAAGAATTTCTTCGGACAACCGAAGATGATCTCGTCATGCTTCTTCTGAATCCTCTCTCTTAATTTCTAGGCTTCTTTTCTCTCAGCATATCTGCAAAGCCTTCCACATTAGCCAGCGCTCGAATCCTTTCTTCTCGTTTAACTCTACTCAGCAGTCTGATCAAAGTCCGCAAACAACCTTCTGTTTTGAATCAATTGCTCCGAATTGTGCACTGTAATCACAGTCTCAGAAATCGCAGGTAAAAAGAGAGAAGAAGATTAACTAATTTCCATTTGTTTTCCTTGTTTCCTAGTGTTTTGCAGCTACTGCTTCACAAATGATATAATTAGACGTAATACCTGCACTTGATAATGCATCCCATTAGGCTTTCGATCATCGTCCTTTGATCTATAAAAATGAAGCGCAAAAGCCTGGCTTTTGCATCTGCTTCAACTCTAGTGTTGGTTCCAGATATTAAGTCACAAAGAAAGGAACTAGAGAAACCTAATATACTGATCGGCCTTCGAGAATGAACCCGGAAACAAGTCTATTTTCATCCGATCGGATCAATCAAGGAATAGAAGGATCTGAACAACTTTTACACCAATTATCATCGTCATTGATGTCTTCAATATCTACCAAATTGAGCCAGTTTCAGTCACGGTTACAGCTAGAAATGCTGATATAATCATCGGCTCCAAAGTTGAACAATCCGGAGATGTCTTCTCCAGTAAATTTTGTTTTGGTTTTTCTCATGAGATATTGCCGACCCAGATCAGCAGTCCATTTGCGTTCCTCCGAGAGAACCGACGCACGAAGAGGCCTTACAGTACTGCTGCAAAATTTGTATTTCTGCCAAGGCAAAACAAAGGCCATGTAGAAGGAAAGGGATAAATTTAAAGCAAGATAACTTTCGATGATCGGTCAGTACAGAAGCAGGTCCTGTTAACTTCAAATTAAAGAAAACAAAATTTGATGGACACCTTGCATCATGGCTTGGCTATTGCTGGAGGGAGAAATAGAGGCATAGTTCTAGAAGATGCGGCATACACGCAGCTGCTTTCAAATTGGTTATGTGGCTAAATGTGGAAGTATTTACATATATGTACACATCTTTGTAAACCGCCCGATATAAACGATGTGTTTGTGTGTGTGTATATATACACACGCACATCTATATAACAAACCGTACACAGACCAGCTATAAACGGAGATTCAAGCTGAAGAATCAGACCAGGAAGGGTGGTGAGTTTTGGTTTACAAAATCTGTGCCTTGGCCTTGCAGCTTCTCTTTGAAAGTTACTAATAGCCACTGCGGGAACTGGAACTTAGAACTGTGTCTTCTTAATATAGACCGTGGCATCCCCCCTCCTCTCTTTCTGATTCAACTGTCTGGCGTTCCAATTTCGCCCACCGCAATGCAAGAAGAAATTATTGTCCTTTGATTCAATCACTCCTTAAAAAGTCCCCTTTCCCCAAATTTCTGCTTTTTCTGAGTGGCAACCATAGAAATTTCCCTCTTTTAGTTGATTTGTATCCTTCCAAAAGTGTCGAAAAATTTCTTCTCTGCCCGTATTGCTTCTCTTGTTCCTCGTTCAAAGAAAATCGATAAAATAGATTCAGTAATTATATCTGTATATCTCTAGAAATTCCGTGCTAATCCTTCAAATTTTCTTGTGGACTGAAGGCATATGTGTGTTCTCGATCATAAATTTTGCATTGCTGATTCTATGAACTCTATTGAATCAAAGAATTAATGAATTCGGCTGTATTGCGTGCTTTTTTTGTCAGATTCTTTCTCTCATCCTGTATTCTGTTCAGCTAGCCAAAGGCAGAGAACGGGAGATTAAAGCGGGCAAGGAACTGAGGCTTACAAAGCTGGCTGCTCCGGCGCACTTGAATTGATCAAATTAGTGACTGTACGCAAAGAGGAGAATTAGGAAGAAAAAGAAGAAAAGAGGAGGATATATATTGAGAGTCATGGCAAGTTCTGCAGTGCCAGAAGGAGATATATGGTTCGAGAGAAAGCATGGGGGGACGAGGCTATGGGAAGACACAGGGGATGGGAAGCTTCCCTTTGCCAAGAGGTCAAGCATGGAAGATGCCGATGAAGATGACCTGGAAGCCCTCAAGTGGGCGGCGCTTGAGAAGCTCCCCACCTATCAACGTGCTCACACTGCCATGCTCGAACTAGCAGAAGCAGGAGCACTAGAGATAGAAGATACAGACCAAAGTAGAGGAGATGCTTGCATGTACTGGAAGAAGAAGAAGAAGAGGCAGGAAGAGGAAGAAAACACTGTGTATCGTCATCGGCCTGTTGATGTCCGGCGTCTTGCCAGAGGGCAACGTCAGCTCGTTCTCCGCAAGGCCTTTGCTACCACCGACCAAGATAATGAACGTCTCCTTAACCGTCTCAAACAAAGACTTGACCGGTAAAACACAAAATTCTTATATATTGATGATTTCTGAGTGCCATCAAGCATTTATCTAAATTAGGATATGCATGGAAACCAGGTGTGTTTAGGGAGTCTAGGGAACATCTTATTGCATTAACAATCATATTTTCACATCACTGTGCTCCTGGAAATGAAATGTTTACATGGATACTCGGTGTGTTTAGTGCATCTAGGGAATATCTTATTTCAATCATATTATCACATCACTGTGCTCCTGGAAATGAAATGTTTAAATGGATACTAGGTGTGTTTAGTGTGTCTAGGGACATCTTATTGCATTAACAATCATATTATCACATCACTGTGCTCCTGGAAATGAATGGAAGCTTTTGAATACACCTTATTATTTCCCACCGTAATTTTAGTGCAATTGAAGCCGAACAGTTGCCCGCCTCATCTATAATTCTTCCATTCAGTTCACACAGAAAGGCCATAACATTATTAAAACCCATATGTATGATCTCCAATGTACATGATCCTGCCAATAGTGTTGGTGCAGTCACATGTACCTCCTGATCACTACATTATCTACCTGCAATTAAGGTCTCTTTCATTGCTGTCATCCTACCGTTACATTCAGCAGTTTATCATTTTTTGTACATAATCTTGTACATAATCCTACTCCTTAGGTTAGATTGTAATAGTCCTCCTTACGCCCGCCCTTAAGATAAGCTGGTCAAGTTTCTCATCCCCTTCTGGTGTTGCCATTAGACATACTAAATTGATTGATCAAAGTCCTAAGTAGTACACCATGGTCTTACAATTGGGTGTTAATTGCTTATCCTAGGTACACGACTCTACTGTTGTAGCCTATCTTTAACCATGAATTATCTCTTGAGTACATGAACTTCTTTTCCATCCTTGTGCCCATCCAAGCCTGTTGATTGATGATATTTCCTTGGTACCTAAACTTAATTTTTATCTCACTACAGGGTGAGGCTGGAACTTCCCACAGTCGAGGTTCGATTCGAAAACCTGAGTGTAAGTGCTGATGTTCATATAGGAAATCGAGCACTTCCAACCCTCACGAATTTTGTCAGAAACATTCTAGAGGTAATGACTTTGTTCGCTGGTATACCACGGCTTAATTCTGAATCATGCACTCGTAAAGAAAGAAGAAAATAATCAATTAATTGACTAATTGACTGCACTTACTGTATTTCCGTACAGAACTGTTTGTCAACATTTAATGTATTTCCGTCAAAGAAGTTGGAGCTTCCCATACTTCGAACTGTGACCGGAGTAATCAAACCTGGAAGGTGATGTAAATATTGTAGTATATTGAAACGCTAATGAGTTCCAAATTTGTTAGAGAAGCTTTCTAATTCTGAGAACTTGAACTTACCATATGAGGTTTTTCATGAATCATATAAATTAGAGAGCTTCCCTATTCTGAAAGTCGTAGAGGATCTTTTCTTTGCATACATGTATATCTGATAAAAAAAAAGGTGGGTATTTGTTAAGGGGTTTCGGCTTCTGACTAAATAGTTCCTCGTGATCAAATAATGATGTCATTAATGATTGTGAAACCATAGGATGGCTTTGCTCCTAGGACCTCCTGGATCTGGAAAATCAACTTTACTCCTTGCATTAGCTGCAAAATTGGATCCCAACCTTCGGGTATACTTTCGTTCATCTTCTTCTCAATGGTTTATTCTGTCAATATAGAGCTAACTGGTGTGTGTGCGCGCGTGCGTGCATGTGTTTATCTGTGAACGTATTAAGCTGGAAGTGTGTGGGCGCGTGTCGTGCGTGCATGTGTGGTAGTCTGTGAACGTATTAAGCTGGAAGCATCTATTTGTGGCCATTTCCCCCTATTTATGCTTTTGTCCAACAGTGAGGGGAAAGGAACTTAGTGCTAAAAAACCTGCTGTATTGAGAGAAAATACTTATTCTCTGAGAGACATCTTGGATTTCTTGTATTGATTGTCTTAAAATTGCCATACACAAAAGTATATCTTTTTGTTCAAATATAGTGGACACAATCAGAGCTAACGTTAACTGCTTGCATTCCAGAGCAAGGGGACAATCACATACAATGGCCATAGCTTCTCTGATTTTGTGCCTCAGAGAACTAGCTCATACATCAGCCAGACTGATAATCACATTGGCGAACTTACAGTTAGAGAGACTCTAGATTTTGCTGCCCGATGTCAAGGGGTTGGATTTAAAAACGGTAACACCCCTTCCTAATCGATAAATTGCTTATCAAATCATGCGAGTCATCAAATTTGCTGATAACTTTGTTTACATATTTTAATATACGAAGAGATATTGAGGGAACTAGGAAGGAGAGAAAAACAACAGAATATTCGTCCAGATCCTGATATTGATGCATTCATGAAGGTAATGTAGCACGACTTGCTATGGAATAAGTGTTCTTGTAAGTTGTAGCTTCAATGTCCAATTTATTCTCTTCTTATGTAATAGGCAATGGCAGTTGAAGGGAAAAAACATAGCCTTTCAACAGATTATATCATGAAAGTTCTTGGGCTTGAAATTTGCGCTGACACAGTTGTCGGAAATGACATGTTACGGGGAGTCTCTGGAGGACAAAAGAAAAGAGTGACGACAGGTGAATTTTTTGTGCAGTGGCCTTGCTTTAAACGGCTCATTTATTAAAGATCATTAATTTTCTACTGATTCTGATGAAGTGAACATTATAACCTAATATATAGGAGAGATGGTGGTGGGACCAAAAAAGACACTTTTTATGGATGAGATTTCCACTGGCCTTGATAGCTCTACAACCTATCAGATCGTGAAGTGTATAAGAAACTTTGTTCACCTTCTACAAGGCACTGTGTTAATGGCTCTACTTCAACCTGCGCCAGAGACATTTGAACTCTTTGATGATATCATACTCATTTCTGAAGGGTACATTGTATATCTTGGACCACGTGAAAGAATTTTGGAGTTTTTTGATTCCCTTGGATTCAAAATACCCCCTCGAAAAGGGGTAGCTGACTTCTTACAAGAGGTAAACGCCAGTACTAGGATGTATGAGCTAAATAAAGTAACACTGAAGTTATCCGGTAGCCAAATCCAATCTATGGGGCAAACTGAATACGTGCAATGGACATTAAGATTCCAATGATGAATAAAAGAATTATTTTAAGTGATTAATCTATAAATGCCTAAAATCTGAGCATCTCATCGCTAAATTAAGGAACACGAGATGTAACTCTCATTGTTTGTTTAACATAACGTCTTTTAGGTTACCTCACGAAAGGATCAGGAACAATATTGGGCAGACAAGAGCAAACCGTACCAGTTCATGCCAGTTTCATTCATGGCAAAAGCTTTTACAGAGTTTGAGGTTGGGTTGGCCCTTAAACATTACCTTAAGGTTCCGTATGAGAAGTCTGTCTGCCATCCTGCTGCACTTGTGAAAAAACGATATGCTTTGAGTAAATGGGATCTTTTCAAAGCTTGCATGGAGAGGGAGATACTGCTTATATCAAGAAACCGGTTTTTGTACATATTCAGGACTTGTCAGGTATGGTAACAAGTCTCAAAACACTGATCTGATTTCATAGAAAAATATCTAAAATTATCATTTGCATGACAGGTTGGATTTGTGGCGTTCATTACTGCTACATTGTTTCTTCGAACAAGATTGAGTCCCACTGATGAAATGAATGGATTTCTTTACTTGAGTACGCTTTTCTTTGCATTGGTGCACATGATGTTCAATGGTTTGTCAGAAATGACGATTACAGTTGCAAGGCTCCCAGTGCTTTACAAACAAAGAGACAACCTTTTCTATCCTTCGTGGGCCTTTTCAATCCCGAGTTGGCTATTGAGGATCCCTTATTCATTGGCGGAATCAATGATTTGGTCATGTATGGTTTACTATGTTGTTGGATTGACACCAGAACCTGGAAGGTATAATATTCTTACCTTGTTATGGAACAATGATTGAAGAATCTTCATTCTGTCCTGAATGGTTTTAATATGCTGTCAAAGTCATCAGTGTTGCACTTGACGGATAAATTCTTTTGGTATATCATAGGTTTTTCCGGTACATGTTTTTGCTTTTCTTAATGCATCAAATGGCAGTTTCTCTCTTTCGACTAATTGGTGCTCTTGGGAGAACTATGGTGGTTGCAAATACATTTGGATCATTTGCCCTTATTGTTGTCTTTTTGCTGGGTGGGTTTGTCATCTCAAAAGGTAAGGATTGGTTATTTGCACCCTAGCCACTTGAAACAATTTTATTAGTTTTTTGAGAAATCCATTGATTAGATAGTGCATAAAATTAATATGTTCACATTTATTAATGGCAGACGACATACATCCATGGTGGGTTTGGGCATATTGGATCTCTCCTTTGTCCTATGCTCAAAATGCAATAGCTGTGAATGAGTTTCTTTCACCACGATGGCAACAGGTGGTCCTCTTCCCCAGTTAATAACTATAGGAGTACTTGAAGTTTGATTTACCAATATGTACATTCAAGAAGTTGATTTCCTGGCCATTTTCAAACAGTTAACTACCAATGGACATGGCTCTTTGGCCATCAATATTCTTACATCACGAGGACTTCGGACTGAAGAATATTGGTATTGGGTGTCAGTTGGTGTACTAGTTGGGTACACATTTCTATTCAATATCTTAGTGATATTGGCACTTAATTACCTAAATCGTAAGCTGCAATTAAAATCTGTTCATCTATTATGTTTCATCTTATCATTATTTCATATTGACTCTTTGTGAGCTGCAGCCTTGGGAAAGGACCATGCTTTAGTTTCAGAGGAAGTGGTGAAAGATGGTGAGAATCAAGATCAAGTTGTTTCTAATAATAAAGGTAATGAAAAGTTTTTGGTCTTTCTGGCAATTACGATGTTTTTAATTTGTGTAATTATTACAGCGGACCATAGCAGTCAAGGAGAAATCCAGCCAAAGAGAGCTGTAACTTCTAAATCTGGTTCAAGCAAAGGAATGACACTTCCTTTCCAACCTCTTTCATTAACATTCCACAATGTTAACTACTATGTGGACATGCCTCCAGTAAGTTGAATAAATGCATTCGATTATACTTGAAATTGTTTCATGTGTGAACTTTTGTCGACTGCTTCCAATTACAGGAGATGAAAAATGAAGGTGCAACAAGTGATCGCTTACAATTGCTGAATAATGTTAGTGGCGCATTTGCACCTGGTGTGTTAACTGCTCTGGTTGGGGTTAGTGGTGCTGGAAAGACAACTTTGATGGATGTGCTTGCTGGAAGGAAAACGGGTGGATACATCGAAGGGGATATAAGGATTTCTGGATACCCAAAAAGGCAGGAAACATTCGCCCGTGTTGCAGGCTATGTCGAGCAGACAGACATACATTCTCCTCAATTAACAGTTCATGAATCTTTGCTGTATTCTTCGTGGCTGCGGTTACCCAATGACACAAGTGCACATACACGCGAGGTATTTTAACCATAGTAATGAGGTCTTTACAGGAAACCCCTAAACATGCGTGTTATAGGGTTATAACTCATAAACCTCTACATAACACATCAAAAACTTATAAACCTTGGTCAAGTGGAGCTTGACCATTAAAGCTCAAAAGATATGCAATCACAAAACTGATGTAACACTATTCTATATGCTGCTTTTATACTAAACATGAAAGAATATTATTTATTCTCAATGGAACCTATAAGGTGTCGATATCATCCTTATACTAAGAACAAACAACTTGGTGCTTCCTTTATTTATGCATGACTTTGCTGTCATGGAAAAGCGTTTGCAATTTACTAGTCTAGGTAATCTGTTCTTTTACATGGTTGTAATTTGGCCTGATTACAACCTGCAGGTTTTTGTTGAGGAGGTTATGAAGCTTATTGAGTTGGACAATCTTCAAAATGCAGTTGTTGGGCTTCCAGGTACAAGTGGACTTTCTACAGAACAAAGGAAACGCCTCACAATAGCGGTGGAGCTTGTGGCAAACCCATCTATAATCTTTATGGATGAGCCAACATCAGGTTTGGATGCTCGTGCAGCAGCAATAGTGATGCGCACTGTAAGAAATACGGTCGATACAGGAAGAACTGTCGTCTGTACCATTCACCAGCCTAGCATTGATATATTCGAGTCCTTTGACGAGGTGTGTGCCACCTTAGCCATCATTTACAGCCATAATAATTAAATTTGATATCAAAATTTATACATCCTATGATGCATTTACAAAATTTTTGCACAGTTAATACTCATGAAACGTGGTGGGCAAATAATCTATGGTGGACCGCTTGGACAGAATTCAAGACTAATGATAGAGTACTTCCAGGTTACTCTCTTTTTTAATTACCATAAACTTACACTTTGTTTAATTATCGATGTAACAATATATTTTTACAAATTTGATCTGAATGTACATTGTTGCAGTCTATTGATGGTGTGTGTCCTATAAAAGATGGTCAAAATCCAGCAACGTGGATGCTTGAAATAAGTACACCTTATGCAGAAGAGAGGATTGGGAAGGATTTCGCAGATATCTACTTGAATTCAAATCTGTATAGGTAGGAAAACCTCTCTTATTATTAAATTTCACGAACTTACTGTTTAACATAATTGAAAAGATAAAGAAAAATCTCGTCCTTGCAGGAATACTGAAGCTCTAATAGAGCAGTTGCGTACACCCAATATAGGTCAGAAAGATCTGGAATTTTCTACAACATATTCTCAAACAGTTTGGATTCAGTTATGTGCATGTCTTTGGAAGCAGCAGTTGACATATTGGAGAAGTCCACATTACAATGCTGTTCGGTTTTTCTTTACTACAATCTGTGCAATGCTCTTTGGGACAATATTTTGGAACATAGGTTCAAAGAGGTTAGTAGTATCTGGCTTACTACTGTGGCGTGCTAATTGCAGTTCAAACATGCCTTTACTTTTCTGTTTTTAGCTTGGCCAAGTGAAATAAGTATACATGATTATATGTAGAGAAACACAACAAGATTTGTTCAATGTCATGGGGGCTTTGTACGCTGCGGTCTTGTTTCTTGGTGTCAATAATGCAGCATCAGTACAACCTGTGGTTGCCATTGAGCGCTCCGTTTACTATAGAGAGCGTGCTGCAGGAATGTATGCAGCTCTCCCATATGCCATGGCACAGGTGCGATCTTTTTAATTTCTTCATGTTTACTGATTGCATGGGGAATATACGAATGATCATCCCTGCAATAACCATATTGATCGTTTTATCAGGGCTTGGTAGAGATGCCATATATTTTTCTGCAGACAATGATATATGGTATCATTACATATGCTACAATAAACTTCGAATGGACTGCAGGTACTGATGAATCCCCATGGACAGTAGAGAATCAAAATTCAACTGAACATGTTTTTGATCTTAGTATCATTTATTATTGTTTTGCAGGAAAATTCTTCTATTACATGTTATTCATGTTTCTGACGTTTACCTACTTCACATTATATGGTATGATGGCTGTTGGCTTATCTCCCTCCCAGCAAATGGCTGCCGTTGTCTCATCGGCATTTTATTCAATCTGGAATCTGTTTTCAGGATTTCTTATTCCACTGCCTGTAAGTGTTTTCCACATGAATTTGAAATCTTTGTTCAAAATGTTTTAATAATATTGAGACCTTGTTTTACCCATCATTGATTTTGTTTTTTGTGCATAACCATGCAGAGAATGCCTGGGTGGTGGTCATGGTTTTATTACATTTGTCCTGTTTCCTGGACTCTCCATGGTCTTATTGCATCTCAATTGGGAGACGTAACGTCCGAGATGACAACCTCTGCAGGACAAACTGTACGAGTCCAAGACTTTGTTTATGAATACTTCCACTTCAGGCATGATCAATTGGGAGTCTGTATAGTGGTATTAGTTGGATTTGTCGTGCTTTTCTGGCTCATTTTTGCGTCATCGATCAAGTTTCTTAACCATCAACGAAGATAAATAAAGCTTCACCTTTTCAAATTTGACCACGGCCCTTGATTCTCCTGAAAAGCTCATATTTGGGGTGAAACTTTATCCTCTTGGATTTATCACGTTCAATATCTTTCATTTCTTCGTCCCAATTGATCATAGTTTTGCATTTGTTACAGCACGCCCACTTGCGAGGGTCCACATAAAATTTTGCTGTCCAATCTTGTCAATTCCTGTCTTTGTTGTATATCAACTATTGAAAGTCGCAATGATATATGAAATTATCATTGTATATGCATGTATTGTTTTGATCAATGACTAAATAAGAAGGTTCTGTAGAAGTTTTACTTGCAAAAGTGTGCCAGATTTTCTCCATGTACTCCTTGGAGTAGCTCATGCTTGCCAGGTTCAATACTATCGATCATCCAAGCAAAGGTTATTGCTCCAGAGATGTGGATCTCCTCAATCAACTAACCATCAACATTTTCTATTGATGCACTTGTTGATGGCACAGGGACATTGTCAGTGTAAGCACATTGACAGTTACTTCATTTGCCAATGCATGATGTTAGTGTACATTAGATTAAGTGTTTTCTGTTTGTCACTAATTCTTATTTTGCCCAAAATCGTTGTCGTCGGTTCACATTTTATGGCATTGCAGAAATTGATTGTAAGGCTTTAGATTATTTCAAAGGGTGGCCTAACCTAACCTAAGGTCACCCCCCTTAAATGAAATGAGAGTCCTGCCTCTCTTCATTTTTGTTTGTTGGCAACAATGGCTGGACATCGCTTCCATGGTATCACCTTTTCCTCTTCATTTGATATCTATGTATATGTTTCTGTTCATGGCAAGGAGTATGGAATGAAAGGATCTTATCAAGAGTATAAGTTGTGTTAGCTTATGCTCAGCAGTGCATGCAAATTCTTATCAGGAAACTGGTAGATGCCACATAGAATACTGTGTTTCGGCTGGTGTCAAATTACACACCAGCCGAAATACAGCATTTTCCTTGTGCCCTCCCTCTTTGGAACGTATAGAAATCAAGAGTCCATTTTCTCGAAGTGACACAACAGACAGTTATTAGGTACTCCTCAAGTTCAGCAGACATCTAAGAATCCTGTAATTAAGATATTGAGAGTGCATCCACAGTAACTGATTGGAACCCTTGGTATGTGTGTATAAAACATTTTGCCTTCCAAAGTATATACATAACATATATACAGGGTATGGGTGCGGCGGAAGGCAAATCGAAACAGAATTCTTGCACATTTAACAAAAGGACATAACTTGCTGCATGATTCTTTTTTCTTTTTTGGTCTATTTCCCCCCTCCCCTTCCCACCCCTCGTGTATGTACAAAAAAACATTATACAAGCTTTGAATGTTTGGAGGCCCAGAATCTATAAAACATTCCTGTCCGACAAAAGATTTGTCCAAGTTTTGTTGTGAGAGCAACAGGTAAAAGAGCATGAAAACAGACTGGCTTCCCGATGGAGCACGGAACAGGCTGTCTTCGCAATGGAGTATGGAGCAGGCTGGCGATTCTTCATCGGGTAGCCCGGTGCTTCGAGCGCAGCATGTCGTCGACTATTAGCTGAAATCATTCGGATGATGGAGCTAAGGAAGGAGCGTGGCCGATGTTGGGAATCAAAAAGCTAACTGAGGAGGATCATGCCGACGATTAAGCCGCATAACCCGTATGGCATCCATGGCAAGGAGGTGTTGATGGCGCTGGAGGTGGTTCCTGTTGTGGGGGGGCTGAATGTGGTGTTGGTGTCGAAATAGGGAGGGGAGAAGATGGTGGAATTGGAGGTGCTGGGCGTAGTAGTCGTGGTTGTAGTTGGAGAAGTGACAACAGGGCTGGTTGTTGTAGGTGTAGTAGTAGTAGCTGTAGTCGGGGCCGCAGGGGTGGTGCTGGGTGTGCTCAATGACCTGCAAACAGGCACAGGAATTGAATTCCCAGCCCATACAAGCAACGAGAACAGGGTGATTCAGCAAACAGACTAAGACCAGCTGACATTCTGGAGGTATAGCTACTTGAATATCTTGGGATGAGTGAGACCATTTCCTTGGAGCAGTGCTCAACTAATTGCAACCTGTGCTCAACACAGGCCAGAATGAATTAAAGCAGGTCCTCGTGCTCGCTACCATGCAGAGAGAGCCTTGATTCGATGAGAAGCTTTCGAGTCGTGTGGCGATCATCA
>JBBBWG010002226.1:33871-47252 GCA_037176905.1 Azolla pinnata
TATGTGTGCATGCAAGCATGTGTGTATGTGTGCATGCATGTATGTATGCATTGCTACCAGCAAGCAGCAGAGACTCGATTCCTCCATGCAACATGCATACATCCATGTACACGCAACTCCGGCGCCATCCATCCCAGATCGATTCCAGCTCGATCACGGCCCCCTGCTTCGTGCTCTCGCCATTCCTTCCGGCTTTTCTGCAATGCAATCAACTGTCATAAAAAGGTTTGCATTCAACTGCTCTGCAATGCAATCAGCATCTGCTGCTGCTGCTCCTCGATCGTCCGCTTTGGGAATTGGCGTCGATGATCCCAGGGTCATCACCTCACCACGTGATGGTTGTGCGCATTGGATCGATGCTTGGTCTAGATCTTCCTAGCACGTCGGCCACGTACCGATTAAACCCTGTAAGAATGTGACTGTATCGATCAGGAATCGAATCGACAAGAGAAAGAAAGATGTACTGATTCAACTTCCTTCTTAGGCCGTATCTTCTGCCGTCATCAGATCGGTCGGAGCCCGCAATAATGTTTGTGTATCCAATCATCTGGCATGGACAGAGGTACAATGAGCTTCCATGCAGACATGCAGGTGCACCTTGAGCACATATGTATGTATGTATGTATGTGTATGTGCATGCGTAAGACGATAGACTCATATGGGTCATGCATAATGTGTGTGCATGCATCATTAGTCAACATGGCCTTCTTAACATGTCTTTTAAGACTAACTATGTATGGGATGTATGATGTGCATGGCAGGGGCTCAAGTGCATGTATGCACATGCATGCATGAAATGTCCCCTTCCTCCTTTGTCAAAAGAGTGTCATGTTGTCACGAACAGCTTGAAACTCTGATGAGCTTGATTGCGGCGGAGCTATCCAGACGGAAAAAACAATACAACGAAAACAAAGACGAGTTTCGCCCTTTCCCGAGTTCCAGACTTACTTGATTAAGATGCACTCATGATCGATCGATCGATCGACGCCCCGGGAATCGCAGAAGTGATTCACTCATTCCTTTGCTCCGCGGTGGATGGGGCCAAGCTTGGCTATCAGCACACACTCCTACACTTGTCTGACGTCGGATCCGATCTTGCATTCTGTATGTATGCCGATCTCTTGATTTGGCAACTGCTGCTTTGCGGCTTAATCTATATTGGTGGCAAGCAAAGAGGAAGTGAGAGATCGGAGGTGCTCAAAGCGTAGAAGAAAAAAAACAAGGGCTAGTTCAACTTGACCAAGACGATAAGAGAACAGACCTGACGATATTACCCAGAGTCAAACCCTCAATCTCTTGTCTGTTCACACGAGCGATTCACATACAAGTAGTCAAGTGAATCGACCGGCTGCTTGTTACTTATCTCTCCCGTAGAAATTGAATGTTTTCGATTCTGAGGAACCGCGTGACGTGCTTTGCGGCCTCCATCAAGCACCAGATCCGAACCATTAGTCGATTGTTTTGTTTATGATGGAGTGAATCACACCCCAAAATCTAGGATTACTTCTAAAAGCATGCCATTTAAGTTTGTGTCTGTGCCATCGCATGGGATGAAACCATACCATACTGATGTTTACGTATACAAAAATGCATAATGCAATGATCAATGTGATAGACGACGATATTCAATCTTGATGACAGCGATCGACATTAGATTAACTATGAATTTCTTACAAGTTGCCGACGCTTGAAAACAACGCAAACAGGGGTTCGATTCCTATTATATCAGTTGAAGCCTGGTTTCGGAAGCTTCGGTCGACAAGAAACAACAGATACACACACACTCACTCACTCACTCACTCACTCTACACGAATAAATAACTGGCAATCGTACGTTCCTCAATTCCAAGGTTATCATTTGCATGTGCCCCTGCCGATGTAAAGCAGCTCTGAAAGAAGAATTTTGCTTCCCATCGGATCGATCTGTGAACGAGTATGGGGCTGTAAATTATGAGCTTCTCCGAGTCGATCATACAATGAACCATTGACTTTCGCATCTAGATCGCAAGCAGTTGGCTGATCCGCAGATGCATCGTTCGAGAATGCCTGCAAGCATGCCAAAGAACAGATGAAAGAAACCCTAGGAAAGATCCTTATCATGCCAAGGTCGCTCCATTTTCTACTCCGCGTCGAAATGTGGTAAGTAAGCTGCATTCATATGCAGGAAAAAAGGATCCTCTTTGGATGAATCAATGCTAAGATGTTCTTTCCATCTTAAAGAACAGAAGAAAAAAGTTCTGCCAATGCATGTGGTTAGTAATTAGCCAGTGGAAGGAAGTAAATAAGCTGTTCAGACACAGAAAAATCATCATGAACAGAAAAGTTTCCGCATTCCTTCTCTTTGAGATGCCGAAATCATCATGACTTTTGCTCTAAAGTAATAGTACATGTATGTGAGGCACAAAGTCATGCCGATCTCCTCATCCGTTTCCTCGAACAATTTGAAAGCTTACGTTACCATGGATTCCGAAACCGTGTTGCGGTGTAAAATACAAACTGGCGTGATGAGATCCAAAAGGTCGGGCTCCTGCATTCGTTCGTTTGCGGAACCCTTGCTCTTCTTTGTTTCGGCAAAGCATGGCACCTTGGGAAACAGAAGAAGAAGAAAGTCGAGGAAATCTAGAAGAACAAGAAATCGAAATAAAACATGAATCGGCTCAATTCTAGATAAGAGGAATAAATCTGTCGATGACAACAATTGGAATGTGTTTAATCATAGATTATGATTGCCAGCAACTAATCTTTAAGTACTCATTTGTATATTAGAAGATAACTAGTTTGGTGGATTATACATTTTTAATGCCAGCAGATGAGACCCATTCTGTGATGGAATGATTCTCAACCGTGCTGATTCAATGAGGATAAATGGAATAATTGCTATTGATTAACTCCTCTCTTTAAAGGACATAAATTCTAAGGACCAGTGTACCAACCTGTGCATTAGACAATAAGTTGAAATCCATCTACAAAATGAACAGCTTTCAAGATGTCAAATGTGTGTTTTAAATTCTAGAGTTTATTAAGTAACTGATTAAAGTAGGGGTGAAGGAAGTACCGGAGGTGCACAAAGCATCGAAGGGGGAAGGAAATCCGAATGTGCAGATATTAAAAAGAGCCAAGGTCAGGTTAAAGATCTCAGTAAATAAAGGATAGTATCAATCAAGCACTCTTCAAGGTTAGTGACAGTAATCACGGAATTTCCAGAACCACCTCAGGTTATTCTCAAACAAATAGGAGAAACGGTATGTAACATGGATCACCATTAATACCTTCAAGATATGTATTCAGAGATTCTAGGTGCACATGTTCTGAAGCATGACGGTGTGATGTTCAAAACCAGGAGAGAGCATCTCATCAGCTTCATCAAGGACGAAAATCTTGATATAATCAGCACGAAGGGACTGTCTCCGAAGCATATCATAAACCCTTCCTGGAGTTCCAGCAACAACAACAACATGTTCCACGTTGCAGCATTCGCCGATCATCTCTTACACTGGTGCCTCCAACACATGCATGCACCTTCACCTGGAGATAATCTCCCAATGCTCTCATCACTTTGTCAATCTATTGGGCCACCTCCCTGATGGGAGCAAACACAAGAGCTTGGCAATACAAAAGGTTATAGTCCAACTGCTGTAGAACACCCGAGCAGAAAGTAGCAGTTTTTCCTGTCCCTGAATGAGCTTGTTGGATGACATCCAGACCTTTTGCAGAATGGAACCATACCCCTTTGCTGGATTAATGATGGCTTCCCGAAATCCTGTTTACACAAGTTATTCAAGGAATGAAAAAGAATTTGATAGCTCTAAAGACTAAGCCACAAGACAGTGAAGAGTTACAAAATCATGATGTACGTATGCCATATGCATGTCATACTAAAACAGCGCAAGATCATCACACAGTGAAAGAGAAAATTCCTCTGAAACTGTATGTGCATCCAATGATAGTCTGGAATATACTATACTCACCACTCCCTAATGTAGACTATGTGGTCAGTTCATGAAGAATGTAACAGTATCTATGTCAAAATCTGAAAAGGCATATAACCATAGCAGTACCAAAACTTCTAGATTTTATCCCTAATGAGCTCCTGCCCGCTGTCAAACATAGAACCATAATACGAATGCGAATGCTAGCGGAAATGTTGTCAACAATATTAGCAGACATCACTGCATCAGCTCATCAGAACCGTCATGATAACACACGCTTTGAGAGAAAAATGTTGTCACAGAGAAACAGTTTTCTCCGACTCGAAACAATTGATCAAAGGAAATCGTAACACGTTTATAGCAAATTGCAGACAAACCTGTAACACGGATATAATCTTCTTGCTCCTATTCCCGCAAATTACCAAAAGTAGCGCGACCACGTTTATAGAAAATCTATGGAAACAGTTTTCTCCGATTCGAAACAATTGATCAAAGGAAATTGTAACGCGTTTATAGCAAATTGCAGACAAACCTGTAACACGGATATAATCTTTCTGCTCCTATCCCCGCAAATTACCAAAGGTAGCGTGACCACGTTTACAGAAAATCTATGGACAGATTCTTTCCTCGGAATAAAAAAATGTCAAAATTTTGAAGATACCATATGCAAAGATGCAGATTATCCGTATTGGCATAAGTATGCAATGTTTCCCGTGAGGGGGATCGATTAGCCAACCTTCGCTCGATGGAGAAAACACTGTGCAGTCTTGCGCTAATCTTCATCCAGAAGGCTACCACCGATCACGCGAAGTGTGTCGAGAGGAACAAGAAGAAGTAGACCTCGAGCTGAGCGATGAAGCGGGGGATTCAAATAAGGATTCAAATCATTTGTGAAAGAAAGAACAAGCATCGTAATGATAGAATCCTTTCTATAAATTACTATTACTACTACTAATAATTTGAATTGCACTTGTTCTGTTAGTATGAATCTACTTGAATGCGGCGAAATTGTGTGTCCATGTCTGATGTTCTCTCTCGAAATGTTAAGCGAAAACAGACCGATGTCTGGTCATTATAGAGCTCTTCCGTTTGGGGGGTTTTCGGTGAAACACGACATGACATCACAAAAATCCGACCTGAAATTGGCTTAAATTTGATGTAGAGCTCTTCCTTCGGTCATCGAAATTTGACCTAGAGCTCGCTCTTCCAATCACCTAAATTTGGGCAAAATTTGACCAAGGTTTGACATAAACGAGACCTAAAATTGACCTAGAGCTCTTTCTTCCAACCACCTAAAGTTGAGCAAAATTTGACCAAGATTTGACGTAAATGAGACCTAAATTTAGCCAAGATTTGACCTAAATTTGCATAGAGCTCTTTCTTCCAATCACCTAAATTTGAGCAAAATTTGACCAAGATTTGACGTAAACGAGACCTAAATTTGACTAAGATTTGACCCTAAAATTTGACCTAGAGCTCTTTCTTCCAATCACCTAAAGCTGATCGAAATTTGACCAAGATTTGAGGTAAACGAGACCTAAAATTGATCGAGATTTGACCTAAAATTTTACCTAGAGCCCTTTCTTCCAATCACCTAAATTTGAGCAAAATTTGACCAAGATTTGACATAAACGAGACCAAAATTTGATCAAGATTTGACATAAATGAGACCTAAATTTGACCAAGATTTGACCTAAATTTGACCTAGAGCTCTTTCTTCCAATCACCTAAATTTGAGCAAAATTTGACCAAGATTTGATGTAAATGAGACCCAAATTTGACCAAGATTTGACGTAAACGAGACCTAAATTCGACCAAGATTTGACCCTAAAATTCGACCTAAAGCTCTTTCTTCCAATCACATAAATTTGAGCAAAATTTGACCAAGATTTGACGTAAATGAGACCTAAATTTGAGTAAGATTTGACCAAGACTTGACCTAAATTTGATCTAAATTTGACCTAAATTTGATCTAAATTTGACCTAAATTTGATCTAAATTTGACCTAAATTTGATCTAAATTTGACCTAAATTTGACCTAGACTCAAAGAAACGAAGTCGAAAAATGGCGCTAAGAAATGGTGTTAGTCTGTCTGTGTCGCGCGAGAGCGAGCATTCGCAGCGATGATGGCGCCTTCCATCTTCTCCTGCACAAGGCTGAAGCTCCGCCATAGCTTCTGAGCTCTTCCCTTGCGCCCGCCCGCCCGCCCGTCCGTTGTGCAGACATACTCCCTTCGCCATGGATCGATACGAGAAGCTGGAGAAAATCGGGGAGGGAACGTACGGGAAGGTATACAAAGCCCGCGACAAGGTCTCCGGACGTCTGGTCGCTCTGAAGAAGACGCGCCTGGACAAAGACGAAGAAGGCGTCCCTCCCACCACTCTCCGCGAGGTCTCCCTCCTGAAAATGCTCTCCCAGAGCATCTACATTGTCAGGTACATGCAATGCGCATCGCCTTCTCCTCCTCCTCCTCCTCCTCCTCTTGCTTTTCTATACCAGCTACCAGCTAATCAGCGTCTTTAGAGAATCTTCGAGCTCGGAAGAGTTTTACAAGCGAGAAGCGGGAACGTTGGTTCTGTTTATCACAGACGCCTTTGACCGATGTATTATAGAGTCAAACAAGATTTTGCAGTTGAAATCATCACTATGTTAGCGCGTATCTCGTTCATTCCAATTTTCTGGATTAAAAATTCATTCCATTTTTCTGGATTAAAAATTCTCGTATCAAACTATCGAGAGGGACAAGAAAAAGCATTTCCACATGGAGATTTCTCAGCAAATCGGTGGACAGCTTTCAAAGTTTGTAAACAAAGGAAGGGTTTCCTTTTTTATGTCGTAGATTGTATAAGAAAAGGTTTCTAAAGGAGATTCTTTTCTGATCCGAGATATGATTATTATATGACATGCTAGGCTGACTATCGTTATATGTTCTGCTACATTCCTAATTGTGAGACGATAGAACAGTTCTGAGAGTTTCCGGAAAAGGAAAAAAAATGATAATAGCAAACAATGTAACACGCCACTTGTGTTGATTTTCCGTCACTATGTCATCGTTGAGAGTTAAGCAAAGGTAAAAGAACTTTTATTGTTGATTAACCTCCCCTCCCCCCCCTGCCCCCCCCAAAAAAAAAAGTGCAGCTGTTTTTCTTCTTGATTGCTTGGGAAACTAGTAGCTTTCACACACTATATATGGTTGCATAATCAGAAGAATGAATTATTTAAAAGCAGAATCTATTCCAGAATGACAAAATTGTTATACAGGGAGTAAAATTTGCCTTTTGGAAGCATAAAGGCAAGAACATTTCTTTTCAAGAAGTAAAATTATCCACATGAACCTGCTTTTTTCTACTTGATCATCTGTTATTATTTGCATAGTCAGGCCAGAAAACATCAAATTCATTACTAGCATTGACATATGAACAGATTTCAGTAACAAAGGTATCTTGAAAATGTTGTATTGTCAGATATAATGAAGGGCTTTCTCCTACTGACTAAGTGAAATAAATTTAAGAAATTTTTAGATCATATTGGTTTCCATTCAAATCTTGTTTTGTTAGCTTTACCTGCGACTTGGGATCAAATTTGTCCAAAAACATTTGCAAGATAAAACATGAAGTCGAGAAGAATATTGCTTGTCATCTGTTGAGATGGATTAAGGAATCTGGCCCAGGCTTCTTCTTTGTCTAAGATACTTACTGATAGTGTCATTCTTGAGAAAAGCCTGCAAAATGCTTCCTCTCTGTACGTGTGTTCGCTCTGAATGTTGTTTCTCTCACTCTGACTTTCTCTCGCTACGTACGTTTACAATGGCTTACGTTGTTGCTCTCGTTTCAGGCTTCTGTGCGTAGAACATGTTGCGAAGAAAGGAAAACCTCTGTTATATCTAGTATTTGAGTACCTTGACTCAGATCTAAAAAAGTTCATTGATGGCCATGGTATTAATGATCCCATACTTCCCGAAGATATCAAGGTTAGCATCAGTCTGGTTTCCTCTTTATCAAGCTAAAAGTAGTTGCTTATTTTCATGAGAAGTTCTTTGTTAAATTTTGCTATGTTTCTATTTTATGCATCAAATAGAAAATAAAGATACCACAGTTTAATAGATTCAGCAGAAACGTTCATACATATTTATGAGATTCCTGGCCATATATAAATATAGTAGTGAATTGGAGAATCATTTTATATTTGTAATTGCATTTGATGTCACATTCAGAGATTCATGTACCAGCTATGCAAAGGAGTCGAGTATTGTCACAGCCATGGTGTAATGCACAGGTAAATACTGATTCTGATATGTCCCAACTTTCTTTAGGTACTTTTTGAGGATGAATTTGGAACACTGCAGAGTTTTTCTTTATTTCAGTAATTTTATAAAAATTTTATGAATTGATAAAAGCAAAGATAATTGAGAAGAGATGTTTTGACCGCTTAAAGAGCAATTATGCTGTAGAAAAAGTGAACTGATTGTCATATTCTGTCTTAAATTTCAATATAATGTTATAAGAGACGACCAGTTAACATTATTGTTGCTTTTTCCGAAGATTGTTATAGGCGTTTGGGGAAAATAACTACATTTCAGGGGCATTCTGGACAAAAAATAAAAAATGCGTTAGTATCTCTCAGTAATATAAGCATTTAACATTACTTGTTTAAACATTGCAGAGATTTAAAGCCTCAAAACTTGCTTCTCGACAAGAAGAATGGGCTACTAAAGATTGGAGACTTGGGCCTCAGTAGGGCATTCACTGTGCCAATGAAGAGTTATACACACGAGGTGAAAAGTAACCATGCTTAAGTGTGGTGATAGAATCATCACTAAAAATAACTTGGAAGCTATGGGCTTACAGCCATTAAACAATTCAGGTTGTGACTTTATGGTATCGAGCACCTGAAGTTCTTCTAGGAGCTACTCACTACTCGATTCCTGTGGATGTTTGGTCTGTTGGATGCATTTTCGGTAACTCTCCCTTGTTTGTAACTTGGGCAAACTACTTATAAAACCAATCTGTACATTCCTTGTTTGAATTAATAGATTCTTTGTAAACGTAATGTAAATGTGATATTCATCAAACCATCCTGGTGAACTTATAGGTGGTTATTATTAGAATTAGAGTAACTGTGACTGCACAATCTTGATCTAGAAAGTTTAAAAAATTTCTGTACAGAATTAGATACACTGGTCAAACAATAGCATACACCTTAAGGTTGTATAGGTGAAGCTTTAGGATTTTATCAGCATGAATGAGGCCAGGTTGGTGAAGCTATAAAGATGAATTTGACGTCCCTGCTCCATGGTCTGATGTATAACTGCATGTCTTTTAGTCATTTAACATGCAATGTCTCGTTCAAACAGCATCCTACCACAACATGCATAGATTATCATCCTATTTTGACATTATAACTAAATGTTGTGTGCCTAGACTCTTTATGACAAATATGGATGTTAAGATCATTTGTTAGAATCTGAATGCCCGTCTTACTATTTCTGGTCATTTTGATTTCAGGTTTGAAGGTTATATCTGATAATACTAAACTTCATTTCTCTGCTTATGCAGCTGAACTAGTTCGTAAGACTCCACTTTTCCCTGGAGAATCCGAGCTTCAACAGCTACTTCACATTTTCAGGTACTACTACTTTTCTAGACATAAGCAGTAGTAGTGTCTTGATGTATCAGTGTCATAGCAGTTGTCAATCAGATAGAGTGTAGTGACTTTTCTGTGATAATATCATATATTCTGAGTATCACATCATCAAGCATCATGTACTTGCAACTTGAATACCCTCCCCCAAGATATGAAGTCGAATCAATAGATGTTAGCTCAATCCTTTCTCAATAACCTACATTCTATGGAAATCTTTCCTACTTGAATTCTTATGATTGTGGATCTGATTGCAAGTCATGCTATTGATTGACATGACATGATCATCCAGTCTTAATGATGAATCTTGTTACAGATCAACGTGATATGATTATTGGATTTGTTGTAAATCTTGGTATAGATTATTGGGTACTCCTAATGAGACAATATGGCCTGGAGTTACCAAATTGAGGGATTGGCACGAATATCCTCAATGGAAACCTCAGGATCTCTCTAAGTCAGTTCATCTCAATCCAAGCGGCATAGATCTTCTTTCTGTAAGTGCATGTCTTCATATTAGTTTACTCTTCTTCAATCACAAGAAGTGCCATAACAATTTCTTTTCTTTTAAGTTCTTCTTAATGCAGAAAATGTTGGAATATGATCCTGCCAAGAGGATCACTGCCAAAGATGCACTTAACCATCCATATTTTGATACCCTCGATAAATCCCAATTTTGAAAACGGTTGAAGAGCAAATAAGAAAGAAGCCATTACATATACCGAATAATTTACACAGCTTGGAATAGGTGCTTTTTGACTCTGCTTTCTTCCCTTGTATTCTATTGCAGGTTTTAGATTGTATATTATGTTGTATGTAATAACAATACAATTATTGTCTACACGATATATAGCGAAGATTGTTGGAAGTGTTAAATGCTTAGAGAAGCATACAGTTAAGAAATGAGTGGCAGCTAGCTATTTTGTTAATTAATGTGATCGACAACAGAATCGTATTATATTGCATTATATTGTATGATGTATTTGCGGTTATGTGATGCATGATTTTCATATGTTTGGTTCACGATTAGATGCGAGAGCAAGGCAGTCAATATTAGCACCTGATTCATGGAACCAAAAAATGTAGATATGCTAATTAACCATCGACGGCAAACATCCATCAATGTGATGGCCATGGAATCTGATTTCAGTGGAAATACAATTTGCAAGTATATGGTGTTTCAGTTGGGATTTTGATCAGCATTGGCATTTATGTATACCCTTCTTGAAGTTGAACTTCATAGATGGATGGCAAATGTGATCGGGGATCATTCACATAATTATTCTCTATTTAGTAGCTAATCAAGTGTGAAAACCAGTTACACCTCAATCAAGAGAATAGCGGGAGAAGTCACGTTTAATGCGATAGGGAATTAGGGTTTCGCAGCTGCAATTTGATCACGCTATTATGATCCTACCACTCAATTATAGAAGATTTCAAGCTTAGAATCTATGGATTTAGGGCAATGGTGATACATGCTTACACATATACATCATTATGTATGAATGCATGCATATATATGTAGGAAAAATTACCAAACAACACCCAACAAATTTAATGCCTACTAAAACTAGAAATTAGCTAGTTCTAGAAATTAACGCCCAATTGATCGATTAACACCAAATCAATTAATTGTGAGCTCAATCGACATCAAATTAACGGGTCGATTAGATGCCAATTAATTGATGAATACCAAATTAGCATGTTAATCGATAAAACTATAAGATTCGAAACTATACAAACTTCTGCTAATCGAATAGTGAATGGAATCAATCGGGATCAATCAGTGGGAAGTGAGTATGAATAAAATCAGTGAGCGTTTACACTAACAGGATTGATTAGGCGTTGATTATTAGTGAAAGAAATATATGTATGCATGTGTGTATTTGTGCACAGAAAGAGAGGGAGCTTTCTCAGGTTTTGGTGAAATCCGCAGGGAAATGAGAAGGAGGTTCTTCTTCCATAGCCTGCACAGAACTGGTCTTCTTCCTCCCTCGCAGTGGCCTTGCAAGACATGGCACCGTGCTGCCTTCCGGAGCGCTCTCGACCTCCTCTGCTCCGCCATAGCCTCCACAGAGGAAGCTCCCAAGGATCTCACAGCAGCCGAGACAAGCCCTGGCCATGGTTTACCACTTGGCCTGAAAGGAGCAGAGAAACCTTCCCACCGAGATGTTCACCTTCTCTGCCATGTCTTCCGTCACAATTCCTGGTCTGCTGCCCTCGAGAAGAACCTGCGGACTCTGAATTTCATCCTTACTGCCCACCACCTGATCCAAGCCCTCCATGTCTTGAAAAAAGAGAGCTTTTCTGTCACTTTGGATTTCTTCATATGGTCTACTCAGCAGAGGGGTTTCTCCCGAAACTTTGAAGTATGCGAAACCATGAAGAATGTCTTGAAAGAGAATTTGAGTCACGTCGCTTCTCTGCTCGAAACCATGGAAAGAACTCAGAGGCACATTCCTTTGCTTGTTTTTATGCTTCTAATGGAGGTTTTTGCAGAGCAAAATATGGTAGATGACGCCATAGAGACGTTTAAGTCTATAAACAAGTTCAGATGTAGGCCAGATGAAAATGCATACAATTTAATCCTGGCAATTCTGGCTAAAAATGGAAGGATCGGCAGTGCACAAAACATATTCAAGCAAATGCAAAGGGATCGATGGTGTCGACCCAGAAGGGCGTCATATTATCTGTTTCTTTATGGCTTAGGAAAGAATGGCGAACTAGGAGAAGCTCGAAAGATTATCACTGAAGCTACAAAATCAGGTAAACGTGAGGTTGTGCCTGCAGAAGCTTATGGTCATCTTTTGGATGGCTTGTGTGAATCCGGACAAATGTGCTTAGCGGAAGAAGTTATTACTGAAATGTATGAACTAGGGTTTGACCCAGATGCTCATGCCTATAGTAGCCTGATCTTGGGACATGCTAGTGCCGGTAATATGGAAGATTCGTATCAATATTATGTTGAAGCTGTACAAGAGCAGCTTCTAACTCGAAGTCAAGAGATGCTTGAGCTCTTGATTTTGGGTTTCTGTAATCATGAAGGCAATGTCAAGGTGGCTTTTAAGCTTTTTGAAGAGATAAAAAATGGTGGGTTTCAGCTGAATGCCACTGTATGCAATGCTATGGTTTGGTTGATCTTGCATCAAAGGGAATGGCAAGTGTTAGAAGAATTTTGGGGTGGACTCAAAGAGAAAGGGATGCCTCTCAATGCCCAAATATGTGACGAAATTGTGAAAGCTTGTGCTGATTCTAAGCAAGCTGAGTTGGCGCTTTCCGTATTATATCATGTTGTCACTCATGATGATTTTCAGCCCAGTAAAGAAACATTCAGATCCTTGATCAGGATCTTAGCCGAGATCAATGAGCCGGAATATTGGGATAAACTCCTAACGGTTGTCGATAACGTGAAAGGAAATTTGAAAGTGGAAATCTCCGCAACGATCATTGAAAATGTAAAGTGTTTGGATCAAGGCATGTTTGACTATATATCCAACTTATTGGAGAAAAGAGGAATGTACAAAGCTTAGTTCTTGTACATAGTGTAGTTAACAGATGGTTTCTGAATTCAGAAATGTACATTTGAGGATGTTTACGATGCCTCAGGTTTCTTAAAAGGAGAATCTTATGTTGAATTAGTAATCCTGACAGTTGCACAGATCTTTCATTGTATTGTGTTGGTACCAGTGTCCACCCCAATGATGATGTTGTGCACTCTTTTGTTGCTCTAGGTTTTAAATTCCTTTGGCTGCTATTTCTTATTGAAGCCTATCAAGCATAGGAAAGCATCATTATTCACAAAGAAATGGTC
>JBBBWG010002226.1:47352-66678 GCA_037176905.1 Azolla pinnata
TTAAATTCCTTTGGCTGCTATTTCTTATTGAAGCCTATCAAGCATAGGAAAGCATCATTATTCACAAAGAAATGGTCAGAAGCTACCATGATTTGCTTGCCATGAATGCTAAAACTCTCTGTGCGAGCAGTCTCTAGTGCACAAGAGTGGCAATGCAAGCATTGAAGAATGGATCCGGTGGACTATTGTATTGATATGGTGAATGAAGTCCAAAGAAGTCCACTGCCATAGATGAAATGAATAGAAGTGAGTATGAATAACAACAGAGACATCATGAAATGCGGATGAAATATTAAAATGTCGCTTTCATGTGGATTCTTTAATGCTTATTATGGAAGAAGCCCAAAGATCAATCGGCAATAGAATGCAGCTTTGATGCATTGAATTTTGGCAACTCTCTTCCTGCCTTACAAACTGGAACAAAAAAAGGCATTGGTAGGTAACCAGGGTGAAAAGTGAAGCTCTCACACAGCAAGCCCTGCTCAAATCTGTACTTGGCATCCAAATGTACTTAAAACTTGATAAAGGAACACATCATCAAGTTCTTTTCAACAAACGAGCACAGAGTTTGTAATGTGCCATGTATTATGAACGCCCACCATTCAACTCACAAAGATATGCTATAATCAATCTATGACTACCTTAAAAGTTTTAATTACACGTCAAATTTGAGATATATTCAACAAGAGGAAACATTCTTCTGAAAGCCGTAAAATCAAGTATGTTGATTGCTATTAACTGTATTAAAGGTTCTGATTCCATAAGCCATGCATACATTTGAATAGAGGAAAATAAAATCTCTCTATCCATTTGCTCACAGATGCCAGATCAGCAATAGCGAGACCAAGCCACAACCATTTACCATACTTCACAGTGCCTGAATTTTCTGATATGTGAACAAAATGTGATGCAGCCCAAGCATAACGAGCACATCTCATATATTTTATGTTATAGTATTACATGAGCAAAAAGTTTCTATAGCTCAGGTTTAGGTGTGATGCTGACAATTCACTCCTCACTGACCAATGCTACAGTTTATATGTTACCATGGCGCGTATAAGTTGCACGTGCCAAGTTGCACAAGGCTCTTTAAGTCGAACAGGTACATGGTGAGAAAAAGATAGAACACAAAATCCATCATGGTGACTCATAGATCTGCAACCATGCTAAACTGCACCATTTTTAAGCAATATCAATCTGTAATAGCTGTAATAGTAAAAACCTAATTAGAATTTCTATTTTACCAGAACTCTGCCCAATGTAAATTTATTTAGCTTAAAATGGTTAGTGAAGTTAATGTTTTGTCTTTCACAATATGGGCACAGAAGGCAGCACGACCTCTTGAATGGACTCTACTATTAAATTACTTTCTTGCCTGCGGAGACAAATGTTCCCAACATAGGCATACTCTAAATGATCATTCTGGAGAAACGTATGTCAGAAGTAATGCTTCATCAAGCAAAATAGACATATGGAGAGCAGTATAGAATATCATACCTAGTTTCTATACAGCTGCATATTGGAGCAAACTCTCATCACAACCGACTTTCGACATTTCACCAGATATTGAAACGAGAATTCCTTCTTTTCGAAGCAAATACTTCAACTTCCAGTTTTTTCTTCCATCTGATAGAAACACAAGTAATTAGGGTACTTGAATAAGACAAAGCTAACATGAAACAGGAACAATCAATAACCACAACCATAACAAATGTTTACTAGTTATGTGAAGTATGTAATCCTAAAACTTGTAGGACAAAAACAAACAAATTTCATCTCAGTTATTCTATGATATCATGATATATCAATATGGTTGAGGTTGCACAATATGACCTAATCGGTATCCATGAACTTTTTTAAAAATCTCTCAAGAGAAATGTCAATGTATTTTATGATTTGTTAAGACCCAAAAAATGATGAAAGTAGCAAATCTGGCTATGAAGCATGCGAATTTCGATGATAAACTACTGAAACTTCTTTTATTTCAACAGAAGTTGCTACATAAAACCATTTTAACTAAAAAAATATTGTCACTATTATATTACCATCTGGAATATGTAATTGACATTGACTGCATTTCTGATAGACAATTAAATCAAACTGCTGGTGGGGACTTGACAATCCCATTTTGCGATAATCAAGCGGAAAGTTTACACTGGATCCTTCTGTCAGTACCTGTTGAAGTGTTTCATATTTTAAGGCCCTTATTTTCTTAAAGATGTTACAAAACCAGAAAGCAGAAGATAAACACTGTTCCCTTCAGTTATTAATGATTAAACTAGCCTCTATCCAGCACACCCACCAATCCTTTTTTGAAGATACTGTGCAGATTCTTGAACGGGGTAGTTTGACTGCATATTGAGCATTAAAATGTCCATGCATGATCAATCGGAAACAGAACATGGCACTATTGCTTTGAAATGCCTGGCATGTGTATCACACTCAGCAATCCTAACAAGGAACAAACTATTGTGCATGACATTATGCATTACCTTTATATGTCAACTCTGATTTCTATAATAAAAGTTGTCAAGGAAGTTCTATTAGAGACCCAGAAGTTTATTTATGGTCATTAATTGACATCCACCATGCCAAAAACACCTCAGTGCAAGCAATACACCAACATTTTAAAAGAGGGATAATCTTGACAGTCCCATACACCCAAGATAAGTAGTTCCTTGATGTGCCCTATTTAAATAGACAATGCCTTCATAGGAGGATAAATGGGCACCATCATCTGGGGAATGATTACGCAAAAAATGTTGGTTTTATGTAGTCATCCAACAGCCTATTCCTAGTTCGCTGAGCTGTCAAGAATTTCGTGAAGCAGATTTTGGATAAAATCCTTCAGGTATCATCACCCAAGGAATGATTCCCCCAAAATGTTGGTTTTATGTGGACTCATCCAACAGTTGTTAATAAAATAGCCCATCCATGGCTCATTGAACTGTCAAGAAGTTAACACGGCAGATTTTGAATGTAATGATAAAAATCTTGAAACATCTACGATCCCTGTTTGTTCCTATATTTTTGAGGGCATGTTCTTTATTATTATGATTTTTTTCACAAAGAACATACATCAAATAACGCTGAAAAAAAGACAAATCAATCCATCTCTTCAGCTGCTTCAAAAAACATCATGGATAGCCCCAGTACATTTCTCGCCCAAAACTTATGCCCTATCAACCATTCACTAATAATATAAATCAGAAATTTGAGATTTTCTACACTCATCACAAACTGCTTCACCAGATGCACCAGATGCACCAGATGCTATGAGTAGCACAAATAAATTTCTAGTTTCAGTTTTTCCTCATTCTAAACAGAAAGCCTTATAAAACTACAAACTATAACCTAAGCAAACACTCTATGCCACTGCACATATCAATATAACAAGGTTTCAAGCACAGAAACAAAGAAAGTATATGAAAATTATTGCCAATGGTTCACAGAACATCAGAGAGTTAAGGAAGAACGCACCCCACACTCATAATCAAACTTGGAAACCTCATAGCGATCTTTCAGGTAAACCATCAAGTTATCTCCAATACATCCTAAAACGAGGATCGATTTTATTTTCTCCTCACGTGACAGAAAGTCCATCAAATGACAAGAGTCTAACTTGTAAAGGATCTGTAAATAAATAATTTTCTTAGTGCAAGTAGAAAGTAAGTTGTTCGAATTTTTCCTGAACTGAAGAAACAGAAACAGAGAATGAATGGAAATTAGAGAACATACTTTGGGGTCCAGAGTGAGATTTCGGGTTCGACTAAATAGTTCAACGGCTGATTCTTGTACATCCAAAAGTCTTCTGGAAGACTTATGACCATGTGATATCTTGGCATTGGATCGCTTCAATCGACATAAAGTCTCTTCATTCCCAATCAAACCAGAGCAATCATCTGAACCGAGTTTTATGGCAAAATACAAGTAGATTGTGCATAGAAACATTAGCAATGCTAGCATTGATAAGAGGAAACGGTGCCTCCTTATCAAAGCCATCCATGAGAGATCTGCCTCCTCGCGTGAGAATGTTGTCGACTTTCTAAATACTGAACCTGATGGTGAAAGTGGATTCTGGTTTCTTCTATGTGCAGGAGATAAAACAGTGTGGTTCTCCTGTCCCATTGTCACTTGAACGTGTGTGCTAATTGGTGATATGGTCTGCGTAAGGATAAATCCCAAGTTCACCCGATGTCTATATTTTCTTGATTACACAGCCATACAGGCTAATGATCTGATCAGAAATAAATCAAAGAAAAGATGATGAGCATTCCATGTAAATATCACTACAAGGGCAATGAAAGGGGTGAACTGACGGATTGAATGGAGATGTCACATGCTCATCACATTGAATGAATAAAGAAAAAAACAAATCTATCCCATTAATCAAATACAGACAGATAGATAGACAATGTCAGTCTAATACATTAAAGTACCAAGCATCTCCTAGATGTAATAACCTAAAAGCTCTTGACAACATACTCTAGTCCTTAACCAAGATGTAAGAAGGAGAATCCACCGATCAATCTGAAGGTAGAACCACTCAAGAGATAAGTTTTGCTTGAAATGCGATGCTCATTTAGCTGCAAAATTTCATATTGATTCAAACGGACTATGAGAGCTTCAACTTTCATGAAGGATTCCTAGATTCGGTTTTACAAGCATCCGGTAAATTCGGATTGAGTCTGTGGACCACGCATTGTAGACAAGCGGGATGAGCAGATTCAAGGCGAGGTCCGAAGGGGCCATGAGGAGTGTGACGAATCACGAGTAGAAAAAGACGAAGAAGAAGAGAGCGAAAGGTGTGCGACAAACGCACAAAACAGCAACAGAAACGGAGGGGGATGGATCTAAAAAGGCTGCAGGCAGAGAGAGCGAGAGAGACACTCACTCAGAAGGCGGAGTTCCGATAGTGTACTGATGAGGAGTCGACAGTGCTGGAGCGGGCGAAAGAGGTCGGAGCGGGAAAAAAACAGGAGCAAGAAAGGATCTTGAACCACAGCTCAGCGGCAGCAGCAGCAGCAGCAGCAGCAGCGGAAGAAGAAAGCTTCCATCGCTCGTCCTTCGTCTCCTGTTCTTCTTTCCTGCATCTGTCCTTGAGTCGGTTCTGTCGTCTTCTGCATTTGACGTATTTCTTCTAAAAGCCCAAAATTGGAGGAAGAAGAAGAAGATGAAGATGAAGAAGAAGAAGAAGAAGAAGGAAGAAGAAGGAAGAAGAAGAAGAAGAAGAGTGTCGGTGGATTTAGGTCAGATTGAGATCAGTAGTCTGATCAGATCAATATCAAGTAACTGTCTGGTGCCCAAAATGAGGATCTGATGATAATGTGCTCGAATTCTCGAGTCGATGATCGGGTCTTCGATGATCCGATCCGCCGCCAGATCGAATCCTCGGTCCGATCAGGTTCCGAATCGAGGATCATTAACCGGCATTCGAATCCCTGAACCGGATGATTGGGGGTCTGGAGCGATGAGATCCTCGATCCGATCGGATTCCGAATCAGGGATCATTAGCTGACGTTCGAATCCGTGAATCGGATGATCGGGGGGGGGGGGAGGGTCTGGAATGATCGAACTGCGATCGGATCGGAAATCGGCAGCCGGCGCCCGGCTTCTCGAGCTGATGATCGGGGCCTGGAATGATTGTATAGGATCGGATCCCGATCCGATCGGGGTCTGGATCGGATCATTTGGCTGAAACCCTGCGTTTCTCCTCGTCGATCTGCAGTGCTGCAAATGTGGATCTGGCCGATTCGATGCCGTTTCGGACGATCGATCGCCCCTTTAGCATAAAAAAGCCTAGTGTTATACAACAACCGCCCCTTGATCGGCTCGTCATATGAAAGGACAAGGAGAGCTGTGACAAAGAATTGGCCCCAGCAGATCTTCGGACGTTTCTTTGCTGCCATCCTCGCGTTCCGGACGGGATGCTCTGGGGGGGCCATCTGCGCATTTCTCTGTTGAAAATCGAGTTCGCCGACAGCTGGTGACCGATGCCTGTTCCAACAGCTTGCACCGGCTAGATTCGATTCGAAGGTCTTTTCGCGTTCGATTTTAAAGCGGTGTTCGATGACTGCATTCTACTTGTGGATTCCAGGGAGACATAAACGCATATGTAGTCGGTCGGTTAGAGAACGGACAGATAAACAAGAGATCTGCGACCCAACTTTCGACATTTAGCGTATAAAAAGGAGTGAGTAGGTGGTTGAACATTACCACCACCACCACCATCATCCAGATAGACTCTGATGAGTTCTGCAGTTGGATGTTTAGATCGAGCACCGCACCGATCGATGCGTGAAGATCATTCTCATTCTCAATCTCTTTTTTATCTTTTTCTTTTCTATCTTTACATGGCAAAGATATGAGATCATGCTTGTGTTGTTAGAATGAAGGGGGGAAAAAACCATATAAAACAAGAAAAAAATGGAATGTAAAGAAGCCCACAATTGTAGAACAAAAAGCAAACAGAAGCCAACAGTACCCACCAAAGATTATAGATTTGGGCCATTGGCCCCCATTCAACTTGTGAATCATAACAAAAATATGAGAAAGATTAGCTTTGTATTACAATAATCTAATCTAATTCAGACAAACTTAACAAGGCAGTGTTTAATGAAATTTTACAGTTGAATACAACAATTGACCAGCTAGCCAACAACTAATCACAGTCATAATCATCAGCGAATTGGACTCGTCATTCGTCCTACGAGGACCGTTGCGATCTCATAATGACACACAGTCTTATTACAATGCCTCTATCTCTTACAACGGCGATTGTTGTGAATCGATCACAACCGTTCCAGCACCGGTTTCCTACTTCTCCTTCTCGTTCCAATCAAGATCCACCTTTCATCGGTCGTCGTTCTACATGTTGATTACGACAATCTACTGCAATCCTCCCACATCGATCTGATGCCAATCATTCATTCATTCATCGAAGAAGATGCCAGAATGCAATATGACAGAGCCTTAACTAACATATATACAAGCTAAGCCCGCTTCTGGCCGAAACGGATTGCACTTATGGAATCAGGCGAGAACAGATCGGAATCTAAACTGGGTACATGTCGATCCAGGTCTTCTATACATATCATGCGCTTATGTATGCGTTGCGTGTATGTATGTATGTATCCATGCATGTACATATATGTCTGTCTATGTATATGTGTGTATGTATGTCTATATGTACGTATGTGTGCGTATGTATGTACGTATATATATATATATATGTGTGTGTGTATGTATGTACGTACGAATGTACGTATATACGTACGTATATGTGTATGTATTTGCGCATGTATGTATGTGTGTATACGTACACGAGAGAATCCATGGCGAAGCTGGGATCTTCTCCATTCCCACGCCTTTCTCTCCCGCCTTCCCTGCCCCAGGTTCCTGCGCCGAAGGATCTTCGTTCGAATCGGATCACAACAATCAGAACGGGCAGGAGCGGATCAGTCTCCGGCTGCTCCGCGAGACTTGCGGCTGCAAGCAACACCTCCACAGACAGCCTCAAAACGCAGCTGGAATTGCTTCATTCTGAATCGGATCAAACTCGAGCTAGAGGTACGTACAGATTTTTGACTCATGTGGCGTGGAAGTTTCTTCGAGCATCCGCTAAAAACTGTGTTTTTTTTTTTGGCATCGACCACTCTATCCGTGTTAGAAAGAAGTGTTGGAAAAACTTATGCTAAAAACTACACAGGAGACTGTAGTAGGTATATAAAGGTATACATTCCGGAGCTCACAAGCTAGAAATAGCCTCAGAATTCAGAAAGGACAAAACAGATTTTCAATGGTCTTAGTCTATAAATATTTCGTTTCTCTTGGGTATTCTCCTATAGATCACTTCAGCATTGATTGTTGGAATTTGAGGGGAAAGAGATTAAGCTGGTACCTTTTCAAGGCTATGCACAGGATATTTGGTCAACAAAGATAATTTTCTGGAAACACATAGCTTGGTGATAAACGAGAGTATTCATACCCTTAATCCTGGAACACAAAATGTATTGTCATGTAACAACATATGGAGGTGGTTCTCTTCTGATAGTTTCTTATATCAAGTATTGGTTGAAGATAAATTACGACTGTGTGAAAATAGAATTCATTAAGCCAAAATTTGATGTAATTTTGTATGATAGATTACCATTGCATGTTTCAGCCAATGCAGCAAGGGGACGATTCATGCGGCTCACAGAAACTGTTGAGAACTTGGGGATACGAGCTGCAATCGAGTTGAGAGCCGGTAAAGAAGAAAGTGCTAGACAACTCATTGCAGAGAAGCAAAAGATTATGCGAGCATTGGAAAGGTCTAAGAAGCGGGCAGAGATTCTTGAAGATCTTTCTAACAAGCTCGGTGAAGTATGTCCCACATTGTTTTTGCTTTGGCATATGGTTAATATCTATTCTGAACTTATTTTAGGGATCATTCGTGAGTAAAGATTGAAAAATTCAGAGATGTCACCAGTAAAGAGAAGGGTTAAATTATTATAAACTTTAAATTGCTTTTAGGAAAGAAAATGGAAGCTTTTGTAATTATTTTCCATTGATGAAACCAAAACTTTAAATGCAACTCCGTGTTTGATCAAAATTGGGTGAAACCGAATTTTCACTATTCATTTTTGTTCTAGCCACTGAGACACCGAAAGTATAATGATTTACCCTTGCTTATCATTCCAACAGAACCCTGTGCATATTTGTCAGTAACCTAAATGTGGGCAGGAAATGGCTTTTTGTGACTGTCTCAGGGTTGAATGGGACCAGAGGGTAAGTTGCGAAGCTCGTGCAACATGGAAGAAATGATGGCTATCTATAAGCTGTTTTTATGTTGTAGCCACAGCAGGGTTTCCTAGGCATTAGTAATATCTGCAGACCCTCTTCTGAATCTGCCTAGTGAGATGATATTTCAATATTGTTACTAGAAAAATGAACCAAGGGGTAAAGTTAGTTTTTACAAGGAATCAACAGAATCTCCTTCTTACCATGGTTAGTGGTTCATGGAAACTGAGTAATGAATGATGTTTGCTATAGGTGTACTGAGTGTATGTGTTGGGCTTGTGAAATGCTTATGTGATAATCCTTTAGCTCAGGTGACGTGACGATGGTCTATGTCCTTGTAACCTTCTGTGTTTGTTCACTAAAAATTGTTATGAAACTGGCTTCGATAACCTTCGCCAAAGTTAAGTTAGAATCTGACATGGTAGAATACTGCATTTTAAAGATTTATTGAAGCACTTACAATCAAAATCAAGAGTGCACTTATATTCCTCACCGCTAATGATTGTATTGTCAATATAATATTTTTTGCAGGCTATATCTGTAAAGGAATCACAGCTGATTGCATTACTTTCATCGTCAAACCCAGGTGCAGTTGATAGTAACTATGACACAACGACAAGCGTAAGAATTGTATCGTCAAAGGCAGAAGACCTTACATTTGGAAAGAGTGTTGATGTGGGAAGTTCTACTCTAGAAGCTGATGAAACACAGGATAATGTTTTATGTGATGTTGAATCAGAGGAGCACATTGCTGGAGATACCAGTATAGAAAATGTGGATCACTCCATGTCCGCAGGTAGATCAGATCCATATCTAAGTTTCTTATCAAAGATCGATAACAATCTGGATGAAGTAGAGACACAGTTATATGATTTCATTCACGTTGCCACCATGATTTTACCAAAGGGTTCCGATGTGACTACTAATCAGAAGGTAGCTACGGTTAAGCAGATATGGCATGATGTACAAATTATAAGAGCAAGGTAAAATTCGCAAATGCTTGAAGTGTCTTCGATTTCTAGAATCCTCACATGCTCAGACACCGTATCTATATGTGCTTCAGGATCAACTCAGCTCAGGAAAAAGAATGCATCATCAAAAGTGGTGATGATGGTGCTGACTGCTAAATCTGTCACTCTCATCTGTCATCACAAGCAAATTATGTTTATACGTGGTTAGCAGAGCTTGGTAAACTGAACTCAATTCTACTATTAATCTCATGAAACGTAGCAAGGAAGTGTGAACTTTGAATGGTAAATAGAGAGAAAAAATGGCAATTTCTTACTCTTTACTTTGAACTTTGTCCTTGGTCTACATATTTGTCAAGATTCATTGAGCTACATCTGCATCATCCACGAATCTAAGTGGATCAACAATTGGCCGATCTGCATGCTTGATACAACAACTATTTGTTTACACATGCTACCATTTCACTAAAGTGTTACATAAAAAAATTTCCATGTCAAGACCGAGGTTAGAAGGCATGTAGATTTTCTATGGAACGTGTTGATACATTACACTGCATATACTAGCTGTCAATTTGATGTGCACACTTCATTCATTATGCTCCATAAACATAATCAGATATACTTCGTTCCTAAGAATTCAATGCAGTAAGTCATGATGCCATAAGTGCTAAACTTGTTTCCTATGCTTTCTTTAGTAACATAATATAGAACGACTTCAATGATAATATATTTCAGCTGCATTGCCATGACACAGGTTTAATCAATGAATGGCATTGCTTAGATTATCATTTAGCCCATTGTATAGTAACATAAGATGTTTAACTCAATACAACACAAGGACCCTTCTCTTAGTACACAAGAATCTGGCATTCACATGCTGCCAGTTCCTAGCCGTATAAAATTTTGTGTGTTCTTTACCAAAATTTCGTGTAGGAACTAATTTATAAATGGGAATCACAAACTCAAATTGCAAAATTCGGTGGAAAAAAAAGCCACAATAGACACCAATGGTCGATTAGTCTTCTCCTGAAAATATTTGTCCCGCACTCTTCCAAAACCGAAACACGGTCTTGTGCCTCAAGAAACAGCCTCTGATTGATTGCATAGGCATAGATGAAAACCAATGACTTGATTCTCAATAAAATTCCACATGAAAAGATCCACGACTTCTGCTGGCATCTGTTAACAGCTTACATATCTGTGAAACAGGGAGAAACCCGAATAAGAAATGAGTAAATATCATTCATTCAAATTAGCCGAATCCAAGAGGAATCGGAAAGCAAAAACAAAATGTCATTATAAACATTTGTAGATAACTTGACCAAAACTTGATCATTTTCTGTGCAACAAACTCAAGAAGTGAACCATTCAAATTAGCCGAATCCGAAAGGAATCGGAAAGCAAAAACAAAATGTCACTATAAACATTTGTAGATAACTTGACCAAAACTTGATCATTTTCTGTGCAACAAACTCAAGAAGTGAACCATTTAGGCCAAGGCCTCTCACCTAAGAACTGAATGATGTGAAACCAGTGAAAGACTTCTCTCACTAAGGTGAAAATCAATTGCCAACAACTCATAGCATATATGAAAGGGCCATAGATGAAGAATCTCAAACTAGATGCGGAAGAGTAGATGTTTCCAGCATTTACAAGAACAGAAGTCATAGAATTCATGTATCAGAACCATGTAATCTGTTCAAGAGGATAGAATATATAGTTATGCCATCTTATTTTATTGTTTACAAGAGCACGTTGAATGTTACCTTCTTCTGGGAGTTTCTTCTTTGCCATATGTTTGTCGTGCATACATGTTTTCAGCTGGCGTCTGAATGCTTTTTTGACTTGCTTTTTAGAGGGGATTTTCCATCCTGATCTTTCACAGGAGTTCCATCATCATCTCGTTTGCATTCTGAATCCGTGGTTCCTTGTTTCTGCGCCATGTCCTTTTTCTTCTTATGTTTCTTCTTCTTCTTCTTCTTTGCACTTTCAGGGGATGCATCAGTTCCATTAGTGGGTGTGCCTTGGACATTGTCAGGTTGTTTTGTCAACTCCTCTGGGGATGGTTTGCTCTCAAATGATCTGCAACATTTCCAACTATTTAGTCTCGTAAGGAGACAACCAAGTATTACTTGCCAGAAACTTTTCAAAAAGAAATCTTCTTGAAAACCTTTTCTTGGTTGGACGGGTAACTTCCGCTTCGATTTTCCTCTTCTTACCCACAGACACCCCGTTCTTATCATCATGTCCACTATTGATAATGTGATCACTGACAGCACTCTTACTTATCTCTTTCTGAGTCTCCTTTGCAGTGCCAGGTTCCTTCGTTGGCTTAGCATCACTTCCTGTCTTCTTGGGCCCCTTGTCATGTGTTGCTTTGAGTTTAGCTGCATGTTTGTTTGAAACTTTCATAGGATCACGCCAGCAATGATTGCCACTTAAACACGTGAATGTAGAAAGAAAAGAGTATGTATGTATGTATAAATACCTTGGGACTTCGGAAGAACAATCAACTCTTCTTCATCAGTTGTCTCCTCAGCAGTAGAATAATCTTCTTCTTCTTCTCCTAGTTCTTCATCTTCATCATCTTCTTCATCATCATCACAAATGAAGTCATCCATTCTGAAAGAGGATAAGGAATAGGCAGAACAAGAAAGAGCGTTTTATCTCCGACAGATGCATTTCCATGATGAGCATCTACTTGTTGTTGCATTACAACTGATCCTCTAAAACGAAATCACACTACGCATTATCAAAGAGCTAAGCAGAATCAAAATGACTGATGCAAGCTTAAATTACATCAATAGGATTTAGTTTGAAGAAAACCAGGAGATTCATGAGAGAAAAATAGAACCTTTGGAGTGCAATCTACATCAATCATCAAGGAAGGATACGAGCCACCATCTTCATCATCGTCGTCCTCTTCGTCAGAGTATCCATCATCTTCGACATCTTCGCCCGGTTCGTCATCTTCGTAAGAGCCTTCGAAGTAGCCAACGAGGTGGACACTTGTGGATCCTTTGACGGAGATAGCAATGTCATCCTCGAAGTAGAGGTCGAGGGAGCAGCTCTCGGAGATGCCAGCGAGGAAGGAGCAGAGGTAGAGGGAGGGGGAGGAGCTATCACCGACCCTGCACTTCACAACCACTCTCTCCCCTTTCGACGGCTTTCTCCCCAGGGTAGCCTGAAGAAGGAAGGAAGTTCCATCGAAAATCAGAACTAGAATGATGCAGCAAGAGAAAAAAGAGAGAGAGAGAGAGAGAGAAGCAGAAGCAGGCGATGAAACCTGAGAAATATGAAGGCGCGAGCCGCCGTAATCGGATCGAGCGAGCCTGAACGTTTCCTTGGGCTTCACTTCAACACCTGCAGCAAACAGGCGGGGATTTCTCGCTCTCCTGGAGCTTGGGAACGAATGGATGGAGAAGCAGACACTACACAGAGAGCCTTACCCCAGAACTCCATAGCCGCACAGGAAGAGGAAGGATCGACGAGCATGGCTTCCTTGCGTTCGCCTTCTGCTTCTGTGTCGCGGTCGAGCTGCTGTTCGCGCGCTCTGTGTGTTTTTCAAACCCTACTCTTCTCGACAGAGATGACAGATGAGGGTTTTTAGGGTTAGGGTTTCCAAGGTTTTAGGGTTAGGGTTTCCAGGGTTTTAGGGTTAGGGTTTCCAAGGTTTTAGGGTTAGGTTTCCAGGGTTTTAGGGTTTCTTTCTGAGCCAAGACTGAGTGTATTCCGAACCCTAATGCGGTCGTGTGCTTTTCTGATAGAGATGGGGGTCTAGGATTAGGGTTCCATGGTTTTAGGGTTTCTTTCGGGGATCGGCTACAATACTCCGTATTGCTTTGACTGTTTTCCAAACCCTAATGCGGTCGTGTGCTTTTCTGATAGAGATGAGGGTCTGGGATTAGGGTTCCAGGGTTTTAGGGTTTTCAAGATGCGGGTTTTTTAAGGGTTTTTCGAATCCGGGTTTTAGGGTTTTAGTGTTTCTTTCTGGGATCGGCTACAATACTCCGTATTGCTCTGATTGTTTTCCAAACCCTAATGTAGTCGTGGTCTTTTCTAATAGAGATGAGGGTCTAGGATTAGGGCTTCAGGGTTTTAGGGTTTTTAGGATGCGGGTTTTTTAAGGGTTTTCGGGATCTGGGTTTTTAAGGGTTTTAGGGTTTTGGGGTTTCTTTCTGGGATCGGCTACAGTATTCCATATTGCTCTAGCTGTTTTCCAAACCCTAATGTAGTCGTGTGCTTTTCTGCCAGAGATGAGGGTCTAGGATTAGAGTTTCAGGGTTTCAGGGTTTTTAGGATCCAGGTTGTAAGGGTTTTAGGGTTTCGTTGTGGGACCGGCTAAAATACTCCATATTGCTCCGAGTGTTTTCCAAACCCTACTATAGTGGTGTGTTTTTCTGAGAGAGACGAGGGTCTGGGGTTTGGTTTTTAGGATCCGGGTTTTAGGGTTTCGAAAATACTCCGTATTGCTCCTAGTGCTTTTCAAACCCTAACATAGCCGTGTGCTTTTTTTGACAAAAATGAGGGTTTAGGGTTAGGGTTAGGGTTAGGGTTTCACGGTTTCACGGTTTCTTTCCTGGATCATAAAAAACACTTCGTATATGCCTGGTGGGATCTGCTGATTGATGGTTGGCATTGCATACGATTTAGGGTTGAAGCTAGTAGCTTCACAGACACGTTTTTCATTATTGCTTATGCATGTATATGATCATTCTATTTGTAACTAATTGAGTGTTGATTTTTCTTGGGAAAAAAATCAAGTAAGAAAGAAAGAGTTTAATCGAATGTTGTATTGTTCTTAACAACGGAAGTGTACATAGATCTTGTTTTGATCGAACGAAAATTCTAAGATTACGGAGAACGATTAATGGTGCAATCTTGAGCCAGAGGAGATGCACTAGGGAAAAGTTACAGATCGAGGAGGATTCCGATGAAGCGAGTCCGCTTGTCCCTTACGTAAAGCTCTTTTTGGAGACATTGCTCGGAGGAGGTTCTTCCACCATCACTATTTCCTCCGTGACGCTTGCCGTTGTGAGTTCTAGCACAAAAAGAGTCCAGAGGTGTGAGATGCTTGCGATTCATTCGGCTTAACAACGTCCCATGTAGGTAGACAAATGAACGTCCCACGAGGTGATTGTCTATGGACATAACCTTAGGGAACCAATTTATAATGATAATTTGAATGATTTTAGGGTATGACAAAGTGAGAAAAACGATTATCTTATGATGGAGGCAAACCCATATATCATTGGACAAGTGTGAAGACATTTAGTAGTTAGGGAACCCTGGAAGTTTAACCTCTATAAAGGGGACTAGATACATCTTTTTTATCACGTATCTCAAGACGTTTCAAAGGAGGCTCTTTGTCATCAAATCTGTATTTGTCATCATCCCAGGTATAATCTATGGTATGGGACACCGATGACACTTAGGTTCTTCCATGTTTGGTCCTTTGCTTGGGTTTAGTTAATCACTCTTTAATTCACTCTCTCTAATGCTACTCGTCATTAGTAAATGCGTCATGAGGATGGTGGTTGGTTCAATCAATTGGAACATAAAACCAACACGAACCTTAAAAATGTGTATACGAGCATGGCCATGATGGATGAAGAGAAGTCATAGCACAATGATCGTAACTGAGGGAAGCCATGTTTATTGACCTCATGGTCAGATGTTCGAAAGCATCAGACCCTAATCGAGCCCATCAGACGATTGGAATGCAAGAAAAAACATTGGGAAGAAAGAGAGAAGAAGGAAGGGACCTTCTATCATGCCGGGAATGGTTTCTTCGAGCCCACATGCCTGGTACTGTTGCAATGCATGGATCATGGTCGCCTGTTTGGGGTTTAGGGTTTAGGGTGGAATCGTCGTCACCAGGAGTTTCATCACGCGAGGAGGATGAAGTGAGATTATGTACAAGCAAGCGAGCACATACAACGAATTTCAACCATCGATTGCATGCATGATCGTCATCACAAAGCCACTTGCCTGCTTCTGATCCGCATACGGGTTGGTCTCCGCGAAGAGCAGCTTGCGGTACTCAGCTGCGAGCGACAGTCAACTCTCTCGACTTTTTAATTACATGCCCTAAACCCTAAAAAAAACCCTGAAAAACCCTAAACCCCCTAACCCTAAAACCTTAAGTATCAGGTTATAGGTTTAAATATACATATAAACCTTTTTGTATTGGTACTCATGATATTAAGACCCTTAAATCCTAAACTCCTAAACCCGAAAAACCAAAAACCCTAAACTGTAAATGCACTGAGCCCTAAGCCTTAAGTCCTAAAACCTACTAAAGCCCTTAAAACCCCGCTCGAAACCCTACCCCCTAAAGCCCAAAAACCCTAAAAAACCCCTAAAGCCCAAAAACCCTAAAAACCCCCTAAAGCCCAAAACCCTAAAAAAACCCCTAAAAAACCCCTAAAGCCCAAAAACCCTAAAAAACCACCTAAATCCCAAAAACCCTAAAAAGCTCTAAAGCCCCAAAACCCTAAAAAAGCCCTAAAATCCCTAAAAAACCCCGAAAAAACCCTATATATCCAAAACCCTAAAATCCGTCAAAAGCCCTAAAAAACTCCTAAACCCCTAACCCCTATAGCCAAAAAAACACCTAAAACCCTAAAGATTGGGCACAGACCGATGAGCCTGGAGATCTTGAGGTGGGATTCGTCGACGCGCTCGTGGATCCGGGATTTGAGCTCGGGGAGACGCGGTGGCAAAGCATCGGCCACCCCGCGCTTGAGCTCTGCAAACTCCGACGCGACCGATGCCTCCACAAGCTGCACCGCCAGTGCCTGCCACTTCTCGCGTTCCTCCAGCTTCCCGAGCTCGATCCAAGGGCCCGCAAAGCCCGGGATACCGCTGCCGCCGCCGCTCACCGTCGATGCTCTACCGCCGCCGCTCACTGCCGATGCTCTGCCGCCGCCAGATGTGGCGGCATCACCGCTACTGTTAGCGGTGGCGGTGGCAGCACTGCCAGAGCTGGCCATTTGCTTATACTCTGCTAATTCTCGGATTTATGAGCTATTTGTCTATCTCTGTCTATATGTCTGTCTGTCTCACTGACTAACTGACTAACTAATGCATGCTTCGGATCGAATATATCGATCGATCGGTACCATTAGAACTCCGCCATTCGTGTACTCCACTCCAAGTTTTTTTTTTATTACCTTCCTTCCATCCCACTTCTTCCTTTTTTCTTCCTTCTTTGCCTTTTTCATACGAGGGAATCGAACCCGATCTCAAAAGAGGGAGCGGGGACTCTGCGCCAGGAAGCAACCGAGCCCCAAACAGAAGCAGAAGAAGAAGAAGAAGAAAACCTAGTTTCACGGAAGGTATAAAATCGCGGATTGCTCAGAGCCACAGGGAAGGATGAATCGGTCGGAAGTGATAAGCTAGTGGTGATCTGGCTAAACCTTAAACCCCAAGCCCAAAACCCAAGACCCCACAAGCCTTAAAGCCTTAAAGCCTAAACCCTAACCCTAACAAGTCCAAGGTACATATTGCTGCAACACTGTTGAGATGCAGCAGTCTCGGAGTTAATATTTTTAGCGCCATAACTTTGATCAAGCAACCAAAATTCTGCTGCCACGGGTAGCTTACGGCAGGTTTAGCCGATTCAGTTTTAGCTGATCTTCACTTGTATTCATCTCCTTACCGACGGAAGGATCTTGTTTAAGAAAAAAGACAAAAAGAAAAAGACCACCAAACCCTAACTGTAAACCCTAAATCCTAAAGCGAAAACCCAAAACCTTAAAGCCAAAGCCCCAACCCCAAACCCCAAACCCCAAACCCCAAACCCTAAACCCTAAATCCTAAACCCTAAACCCTAAACCCTAAAATCATGTAGCCCAAACCCTAAACCCTAAAAACCCAGCTTATGAAACTGGCCAGTTTTGTAATTTCCGAGAACTATATATTGGCCCCCGAGGGTTTTAGTGTTGAGGTTCTGGAATGTTCTTCCGAACTCTTTTCTTAGAAACTCCTGCGCCTTCTCGGACCTGCACGCACCGAAGCTTCCATGGCGAGCTTCTGCAGAGCTCTCCGTTCTCTGCGCCTCCGCTCGTCTTCCTCGCCATCGCCAGCAAGCTGCCACTCTCACAGGGTCGTCCACGGCACGCGGCCTGCTTGCGCTCTTCCTCCTCGTTTTTCTTCGTCTTCTTCCGTGCCTGTTCTCCCCCTCCTCCTCCGTCGAGCCTTGTCCCAGCGGAGACGACGGTTCTCGTCCGAATCCGCGGCCGCTGAATCCGCTGACCCCGCCTACGCCGACTACCCCCTTCCCACCCCTCCCCCCGGCGACTTCGACGATTTTCCCGCTGCCGATGCTGACTACGACGACGACGTGCCGCCCGAGGATGATGAACCTCCCCCTGACCCTGATGCAGGCGCTCTCTTCAGCCCGGACGAAGAGGAGTGATTCTCGGAACCGGAAATGGAGGCGAATCGGGGGAGAGAGAAAGCCGTGTCCCCTCCTAACTCCGACTCCAGCTTTCTGGAAAGCTCCGTCCTTTACGTGGTTTGTTTCCCTGCCGATTTGGTATGTCATACCGATAGTGTACATCAACTCGATAATAGTTAAAAGACATTTTATGTGATAGAAGTAAGGAGGAGGAAGAAGAAGAAGAAGATGGAAAAAGGAAATTTGTGCCGTTTTGAGGCCATTTTGCTCTTTGCCTTTTCCCTGATGCTGCTTTGCTGCCATGGCGTTCCCTCCTGTCTATGCTACAAGCAGAGGAGACTACTGAATGCATATTTTTTATGCAGCATTGCAAATCTGGCGGCTACTGAAATTGATCTTCAGCTTTCTCAAACAAGTTTCGAAAGGTTTTTGAGACCGTTTTGCGCTTTTGCTGTCTCCCTGCAGCTGTTGTGCTAGCCAAACAACATCGTTTTTGTGGCCATGTCCATTGCGTTCCACTGTAGGTATTGCACAAATTTCAATGATGTTAGTCTGATTTGTAACGGAAAGCAAAATGCAGATTTTTATGCTGCATTGCATTCTGGGGGCCACTGAATTTGATCATCATCTTTCCCGAGTGAGTCACGGAAGGTCTGCTACGATTCTTGCCGATACTGCAATTGTGAAACGTAGCATTTCTCAGAATGTTATGCAGAAAAAATGTGCGAGGGAGATTGTAAATCCTGGTTGGAATGGTTGTCTGTTAGATGTGAAGTGATCTAAGTTTTTCGATAAGATGTGTATATGCCAAAGCTGTATAGAGCCAGCGAAAAATTGATTTCCTTGCAATTCTAAAGAAGTGAAATATATGCACTCTAGTGCAGGTATAATTCCATATTCGGAAACCATGGAGCAAATTCAACCATTCAATAATTGTCCATTAAGAAAATCTGTGTGAATTTGTAGCGCAAGTAAAGTTGGGACAAATGATAATGCAAAGCCTGTGATTTGTTGTGTTCGATGGAAGTTTTCAATGGAAGTCTATGGTGCTCAGGTAAATCGAGGAGAGAAATTGAGACATCTCATGGACTCTCCGTTAGTTTGACGTAGCAATCCATGCATCTGCCATTAGGGAGTACAATATGCTTGCAATTTGAATCTGGAGCTTTGCGG